>ML812536.1:29035-39819 GCA_009831015.1 Picea engelmannii
TAAGGATGGAAATTTATTTTAAAATGTAGAAACCTTGGCGAATCTTACTAATCCTTCATATGCCAACTATAAATGTTTGGCAATATTTTTGTAAAAATATTCAAATTTCTAAGGATTTTATATAGTTTTTATAAAATTTTGGCAATTTTTAAGGTAAAATAATTTTATCCTATAGAATTTGAGAGAATCATTTTTAAAATAGAGAATCTCTTTTTTGGAAAAACCATGAAAAATTAGCCCATGAGAGAAATTTATCCTCTAAAATCATCCCTGTACTTGGCTGCTTCGGATTATACCATAGCCATGGTTCTAGTCTAAGAGGATGATTCGCACGATGAACATCTCATTTACTATTTCATTCGGAGTCTTACGACCACTAAAATCAAATATATGTATGTGCAGAAATTGGCCTTGGTGGTTGTTCAAGATGTTCAATGTTTTCGTCACTATATCTTATTGCGCAAAACCAAGATTATTTCTGATTGAAACCCTATGCAACATATTATTACACAAAAATTGCTAGGGGGGAAATACTCCAAATGGATAGTGATTCTCCATGAGTTTGATTTGGAGTTTGAGCGAGCCAAGTCAAAGAGATATTTGGTCTTTGCTGAGTTTATATGTGACGTTCCCTTCACTGAGACAGAAACTATGGAAACATATTATTTTCCTGATGAATCTCTCGTTCTGATCAGTTCAGATGATATCAGCATGGAGACATTATCATTTATCTCCAAACCCAAAATTTATGGCTTGACATATATCGTGTATATTCTCGTCTTATTAGGTATCAAGCCCATCAATATATTATTCTTGGTGATACCCTTTACCGTCGTGGTATTGACTTTGTGTTTCAACGATGTCTAACATATGATGAAGCTGTGAAAGAACTAAATGACTATAATTCTTGAGCATGTGGCAGTCATATGTTTGGGTATGCCACTGCCAAAAATATCTTATGAGATGGTTACTTCTGGCCTTCTCTTTTTAAAGATTATATTCTTGCAGTTCAGAAATGCCATGTTTGTCAAACCTATAATAATAAGATTCGATCTTATCCTGCTCCACTTTATCCTGTAGTTTTCTTGGGTCCATTCGCTAAATGAGGCATTGACTTCATGACATGTAACCCTCACTTGGTCAGGTGGCATGGATACATTATTTTAGTTGTGGATTATTTCACTAAATGGGTCGAGGCGATGCCTACATTTGATAACACCGGGAAAAATGCAACACTGTTCATATTCAATCATATCATCACTAGGTTTGTTGTTTCTCATTCCATCATCACCGACCATGGCACCCATTTTCTCAATTTTATGATGTTTGAGCTTACCGATAAATTGGGTTTATGGTATGAAAACTCAACCCCTTATTATCCACAAGCTAATGGCCAAGTTGAAGAAATCAACAAAGTTTTAACCACTATGCTTCGACGGATGGTAGGGATTCACAAGTCAAGCTGGCACACACTGATTGTTTCGGCATTATGGCCCTATCAGACATCCATTAAATCTTCTACAGGGTTCATTCCTTTCTATTTAGTGTATGGTATCGAAGCCATTTTGTCGATTGAATGTGAAATCCCATCTCTGAAACTAGTTGTCGAAATTCTCCCTAACACCACAACCAAAGACAAACATCACTTGTATTTAATGAAATTATACGAGATTCATCGTGATGCGTTAGTAATAGGAACCCAAAAGAAATGTGTCAAGGATCAATATGACAAGAATGTTAAACCTCATGTTTTTTCTGAAGGCGATTTGGTTCTTTTGTATGACCAAGATCGTGATTTGTTGGGGGTAGGTAAATTTGAGCCCATGTGGCATGGCCCTTATATCGTTAAACGAGTATTTGAGAAAGGGGCTTACAAGCTGGTTGATTACGAAGAAATTCCCTTGGGTGAACCCCAAAATGGGATTTACCTAAAGAAGTAATATTCTTAAAGTGTTTTTGCATGAGTGCTTTGTATTTTAGTGTATCATACTCTAGTGTTCTTTTTGTCGTTTCTTGTTCTTCCTTTAAGGTGCTTACCTTGCCTTGTGCTTGGTTTCCATATGTTGGCGTTCTTGCTACCCTATATCGTCTTTGTTGATGGTGGTAGTCGCAGTACTCAAAATCTAGTGTCTGTTGCATGGGAAGTCTATGCACCTATAGACTAGTTGATCAGTCTACACAGTATTTTGCTTGGTTGTGCAACTAATAATATTGTGGAATACAGTGCAGTTATTGAGTTATTAACTGACTCCATTTCATTTGAAATTCATCATTTAATTGTATTTCTTTATTCTCAACTCGTGGTGCTACAATTAAGAAACGTTTATTCCATCTGGAGTCCTACACTATTACGGGTATACTTGATAATTCACCTCTTGGAAATAAATTTTGATCACATTGAATACCAACACATTCCTAGATATCTAAACACATTAATATATGTATTAGTTGATTATGTTTTAGATAGACAGTTGTACCATTTATAAATCCAAACACACATGTAAATACACGTAAGAGGGTAGAAGTTTTGTATTATAACATCAAAAGTTACAAAAAAGTGTGTGTCCTGAGACCAATATGTTGAAGCACATGTTTTCATATACATATGCATCATGGATACTGCTTGCGATAACAAACCATTTCCCATGCTACATGATGGAGCAGTTGACCAACGGATGTTGAAACGCTAACTGTATGGCATTGGTAGTGTCGAGGTAACCCATCCACAGTGATATCATGGATATCCATAGTCAACCCCTCGAGGTTGTGTTTGATCTCCTCAATATCCTCAGTTTCTACTCCTCTACCTACCACTGTGCCTATCTCTCCACATATCTAGATAAGAGATGATTCTAGAGGCCTGAAGGGCGCCACATTTGCATGATTGAGAGCTCTTGTTTAGTCTCAGATACATAACATAAAAATTTCATGACCAAAAACAACATATAATGAAAAATTTATTTTTACCTATCTCTCCACATTGTGAACCCTGAGGAAGGGCCAAGTCGAGATCATCAAGGCAATTTATCCTGTCATATGCATAATCCTTGATCATGATGAGTTGATCTCTCAGCCACTGGAAGAAGACAAGACCATATGTAACGGTTGGCACAACACCATGGTGGGTCATCAATTCTACCCATCTCTTCATCCGAGGATCCTCTGGAGCGGGTACACCACAATCCACATGTTGTAGGTGCAAAACTGGGACCCTCTCTAGGAAAAAGGATACCAAAATCGATCTATGTCTGAATTGTTTCAATCGACCGGTCCTACACTTTGTTAATTGTTTCTTCATATTTTTTAGGAGGCCCTCACACCAATTGAATACTCAGGGATCCATGCACTCGAGAGCATACTAGAAATGGATCTACAAAGCCATATGTGGAGCAACACCCCCTGCCACATGAGTGATAGTATAGAGAATGGTCCTCAATGATAAATCCTCAACATCTTTATGGAAACTTTTCCACTATGTTTCTATGTACCAGCTGCATAGTGATGTGCTACATAATAATCCATAGGTTCACCTCCTCCTCTACTTCTTTATAGTGACACTAGGGACCCACAACAAGATAATCTAGTCAAAAGATAGATGTACTCAATGTCTAGAGTGAGTGTATGAACCCCAACATGAAAGGCTTGTTCATTTACGTCCCATATTCGGACTAAGTGCTTCAATAGGAACATTTGGGCTCTCATGCCCTACACTTTGAAAAAATTATGATATCCACACTCTCGGAGTGCCATGACAGTGGCAGGATCATTCCCGACAATGTAATATTCCTCTTCATGCTCTCTTTCCCACCATTAAATCATGATGAACTATGGAAAATATTCCAAACAACAATAAAAGATGAATTAGTTCATCAAAAATCCAAAATTAGAGGTTTCTCTAGTTTTTTCTCTCTTTTAATTTTTTAGTTGTAGTCATCATAGGGGCCAAGGTTATCACAGTGTCAAATCATCGCACCCCAGAAGTTAACCCCCTACAATGATCCTAGATCATCGCAGTTCCCGATATGGAGAGCCTGCGATGATCTGGAGGTGCTTTATCCCTTGGAAATTCGCCCTTAAACTCAAAATTTAACAATTAAAACTGAAAAAAAATTCTATATAAAGAGAGAGGGGAGGAAGAGCACCTACCTCATGGAAACGACTCGAGAAATTGTCCATGGAGCGCTCTAGAATTGTCACTTGAAGATTGGAGGAAAATGAGGGATTTTAGCACTAGTTTGGTGAAAATACAAATGAAATGGTGAAATGAACTTGTTTTGACCTATTTAACTTACTTTTTACCATTTTAACTTAGAATTAAATTATTTTTTAAATATTTCCACCTATGTCAAAAACCTAATGAACTTTTTAAAGTGTCAATATTGCAGGATAGGGATTTGGTGACTAGACTTTTGATATGGATCACCTCTTTTTGGTCGTTTTTGCATGTTTTTATGATGTATATATGATTTTAGGTTTTTTCAGTAAAAAACAACGAGCATGGTTTTTATTCTTTCTCATGCTCGTAAAACTATGAGAATGCAATTGAGTAAAATTTTATTACTTTTTCGGACTCATAATGGAAATACAAAAAACAAACCCCCTTGGAGTTCCCTTTAAGCTCTTTTCAAACTCCCTAAACATGAAAAGATAGCCGAGCGACCTTGTTCTTTTCACGCTCATAAAAGTATTTGAAGAAAATGTTTGATGAGTGGTAGATTATTTTGTTTTGGTCTCATCCAACTAATTTACAAAAAATGACATTTTTGAGTTTTCTTTAAGTGATTTTCAGACTCTCTAAATGTGAAAAACCCTTGAGTTTTATTTCTTTGGACTTGTAAAACAAGTATCAAAAGGCCCATATGGGACCGAACTACTCCTTCCTAGGATTCTTTAAAAATAATCTGAGGGATTCATTCAAAGGATGAGCGTACATTACAAGCATATGTTATCCTCCTCGAGATTGCATACAAATAAAGAGGTACTCGCCAGAAATGGTGGGGGGAAATTAGGAAACAAATGTATACTTTTATATGTGTTAGTGGTAGTAAGTCACTCTTGAACATGATACCCATATTCGTTATTGTATTTGGGTTGGGAAATCCATTTGTATCTCGTTTGATCATACACAAGTCTGTATGTTGGGTCCTCCTTGAGTCAATTCTACCAAGACAATTTTCGTCTCATTTGTATGTTCAAGAGAAGTTCAACCTAAACAAGCCTTCTATCGAGTCGACCATCTGCAATCCTCAAATTCTTACCATGTCGGCCTTCCCTGAGTCAGTTATGAATCACTTTGTACTTTGATCCACTTCAAATATGTTACATATTTCATGTCATTGATGAGGGATATCTTAAGGCCCTCCTATGACAAGTCTTTTCCTATCGACTTCAACTCATTCTCTGAGAATTAGACTTAGAAATCATTTTAGTACCTTGGAATCTACATGCCTCAATGGCGGGATTCCTCGTTTTCAACAGTGCATTCACATCATTGACCTATGATTGGAAGATTCCATCAAGTGTTCGACTTCATCTCATTAATTCACATTCATTGGGTTGTATTAGAGTACCTTGGGGGTCATTGACATCAATGGTGATTTCCCTCACACTTATTAACGATATCCATTAATGACCGGTAATCAAGTGATTTCTACCATGTTCGACTCTGACACCTATAATCACATGGTTATATTTGTACTTTGGGACAATGGAGATGAAGAACCTGGATATTGTCACATAGATCTAGGTTGTGATGGAGTAATCATAAGTTTGTACTGACACATAGATCCACCGTGTATTTCTTGTGGCTATGTCCAAATTTGAGTCATTATAGCATAGATCCATAGTGTATTTCTCGTGGCTATGTTGAATCATGATGACATGGATCCACAGTGTATGATTGGTGTCCATGAATCACTTGACACGTATGCTTAGAGTCACTTGTAGTCTAAGTATGGGAATGCCTATCTTAGTAAATGGTATATTATTATGCAGATGCTTGATTGTTTGTAGGTTTCCAACCGATGTGCTCCTTGTTCTCGAAACACACATTCTACAAAGTATTTCAGTTGTCACATGTTTCAACTTCATACTTTGGGGGGAATTTTGTTAAACATTATTTTGGTCGCCCTTTTGATCAACTGACGATATGTGTATTGCTTACTTCTATGTTCCCTGAAGCTAATGAAGAAATAAGACTTTCTCCCTGGGAAATATAATCATCTTTCCTTTCTTAAAAACCCTACCAAATAATATCGTCGCACCTTGCCAAATTATAAGGGTGCGATGATCCCTAGTCATTGCATGTTGCACCACAATGGATTGTGGCATCATCACATGATGCTTGTGTTTAGGGTGCAATGATGCTCGAGAAAAGGAAAAAGGTGAAATTATCGAGGTTCTAGAATGGAATCTCCGGAAGGATGAGGTGGCCTTCGATCGGTTTGGATCTCACTTGCTTCTCTGATTTAGTGGGATTATCCTAATCTATTCATCCATCTCTCTTCACTCTATATAAAGAGGGGTATCTCATGGGAAAGGATAGGTTGGCTTATGCATGAAGAATTATGATGAAGATTATACTTGTGATAGCTTTACTTTATCTTTCCAAGTCAGGTTGTGAATACCCTTCATCAAAAGAATTGGAGCAAAGGTGTGTGTGTTGAAGCAAAGGGCCATTGGAAGGGACCTTGCAACATCAAGTCATAGTTTGTATTCTCCACTTTCATCAATATAATGCAGTGATATATTTCTTCCTTATAAAAGTGTCTCCATTTTTATTGTATAACTCCTTGATCTTATACATAGGTTTCATTGGAATATATATATTTTTGTTCTCTCTCCTTGTTGGTTTGTGATTCTCAATAGGTTCAAAATCCCACAAATCCAAATATGGATCAAGGACAATACTAGCGAGGATCAAACGACGTTTAAATGGTATTCCATTTGTCCCTCTTTGAACTAGTTTACATTACAATGAAATCTAAGAAGAAGCTTGTATTATGCTATGTTTTCTTCTAATTTCTTGTTGAAGTTAGGGAGATTATTTTGTGTCATCACTTACCGATTTGTCCGATAATAGGCGCATTGTGCACAGAATGCACAAGATGCACGACTGTCTACAAGAAAACTCGCATACTTCTCATGAAAAACTCATTTATGAATCTTTTCGGCCTCTCAACCACTTCCATTACGACTTCCAACATGATTTGACACTTAGATATGAGTGAAATATAGCTTTGAGGCTAGTCAAGAGCTAGGGAGTGCCCTAAAATGCCCCTTGTTCACATTATGAACCAGTTACATCTTGCCATGAATGGAAACTATAAATATATGCCATGGGTGTGCTAAAAAAATAAGAACTTAAAGGTATTATTATGCTACAAGAATTATTCTTAGAGAATCTTCTTTTCTCTTTGAATCATTCAAACACTATAGCAAGGGCCATTCCACTCATCTCTTGAGAGGAATGGCATTGTATTTCTTAGCCATTTTCACTTTCCATTGTATGAAGATAAGATATTTCTATTAGGGAACTCAAGAGCCCTCCCAAGGAGGAAGATGGGATTCATAAGTCCCTTCCTTTCTCTACAGTGCTATCATATCAATACATTGATCCATTGGTAGCTATATGATTGCCATTTTTTGTTTTTCATGGTTCTAGTTCTTGAAAGCTTCTCTAACATTTATTTCTTTTTGTTTTTATTTTTATTTTCTTGTTTCATGTCTATTTGATTATATAATCAACTCACAAACCTCTGTTTTATTTAACTGACTTAACTAGGCAAGTAAGTGTTGTGTTTTTTCTCACCCATGTGACAAAACTAGCACAATAGCGACATAGAAATTATGTCAGCCTTCCGCCATAACAAAGACACCCATATCTTAGATCATATCCAAGAGTGGAATAGACAGAAGAGGTTGATCAAGGCCTACATTAATTTAGAGTTTATGTTGGAATGCTTTCTTAAATCTTTACAGCCTTCCATTTTGAAGGATGTTTCTACATCCAGAGTAAAATTTGAGGAAGAAATGATTTTTAAATCCCAACATTTAGATCTTATATATGCTTAGTCCATGTTATAAGAAATTATTCCTGACATACCGAGGTCAAGCTATGACCCTAGGAAAAATCGCGGGCCTCATGCTGATGGTATTATAGGCTCCACAAATGTTAAATATATAGACTTGGTGACAAGCCAGTTGAAAGAGTTGTCTCAGTCTATAGGAGGAAAAGCTTCATATGTGTCCTTTACTCCCACTCAGTCGACAGATGTACATTCTGTGTTACAGTCATAGACTAAACCGAATGGTAACGAACAACCAGGAGGGAATAAAAGGAAAGGACCTGATAATAATCGTAATGGTGGGAGGAATAATGATAATAAACCCAAGGACAAAGATAAAAATGATAGATTGAAAGTTAATGATGGTGAGGGAAAGAAAGAGAAGTGGAAGGTTAAATTCCCTTGTAAGATTTGTACTGATGATCACCTTACCCACTTATGCCCCAAACTTGAGGAAGTGGCAAGTCTTTTATCTCTATCACCTAATGTGATGAATAATCCTTTTCCACATAATCAACACATGGCCTCGAGCTCCTCTAATGCTGGAAATGCAACGAGTGGGAGTCAAAACACATCGATGCAATACAATTACCGTCTTTGCATCAATATGGTCAAGTGTCAGGTAAATCTATCCACTTGGTCTCGTGATTATAGTTCTTCATAGGATGTTCTAGGTCTAGAGTCTCCCCCTCCTCCTGAGATTCCTTTACAGATAAAAAAACTAGAGGTTCCACCTCATATTCAGAAAGGAGTACTCAAACGTTCTATGCACAACCCTAATTCTAGAGCTTCCCAGAATTACTCTATTGTCGAGGATCTGGGTCAAACCCCTTCCACGATTTCATCTATGGAGGTACTCTAGATGTTTCCTTCATATAGGAATTCATTGTTATCTACATTAGGAGATCTAGACCCCTGTGGCTCTAAGGTTATCAAGTTTGATGTCACGGATGTGAAGCCTCACTTGCCTTACCATCTGGCCTTACAAATCCACATGGGTTACTAAAAGTATACCATCAAACATATTGTTATTGATGAAGGTGCTGCAACGTGTGTGATGTCCCTAAACTTTTTGAAATCCATTGGCTCTCCAACCCTCTCTTAATCTTCGATAATGTTGAATGCATTTGATGGTCATTCTTTCCATCCCCACGATATTATTCCTACTTTTCCGGTCCAGTTAGGTGGGAAGATGGTGGAGGTGGATGTCAAGGTGTTTGATGCACCCCTTGACTGTAACTTATTACTAGGGTATAACTAGACTTATTCTATGAATGCAGTTGTATCGTTTAATTTTTGTACTTTATGTTTTCCTCATGATGGGAAAGTTGTGACAATCGATCAGTTTTCCTTTGCGCACAGTAGCCCCAATGCATCAGTTGGACCTTTGATCCCCGTGATCAAAATTTCTTAGCTGACAATTGAGGATATTGGTGTCGAAATGTATTCATCCCTTATGGGTACCTTTGACTTCGTGGCACTGATTCATCATATCTATGCCATGTCTAGTAGGTCTTCTTCATCAATGAGGTATGTTCATTTCCACATTTTGTATTTTAACTATCCTTGGAGCCTACCTTCCTCAACCTCATCTCTTGAAGGTCAGTCACATACTGGAATGGAAATTCCACTATCGGTGAAAAATATAGCATATCATATTTTTCTTGACTCTGTTGTTGACCTAGATCCAGTCTCCTCACAGACAGATGAGGAGGATCATGTTCTTAAGCCCGTATGGGCTACTTCATTGTCTTGCTCACATGATTACCTCGATGATGCTTTACCTTCAGATGAAGCAATCGTAGAGGCCATGAATGGTTATGATAGGCCATGGGATGATATGAATAATAACTCTTACTTCATCCCATATCTTTCTAGAATCGAGAAAGATGATTTTAGATCTACCTTGAGCGAGATAGTCAGTCACATCGTAGTTCCACTTGATACGCATGACATTTATGTTGAAGGAAACATGGAAAGTATTTCTCCTAATGTCACGATCAATATATCTCATATTCCTGGTAAAGTTGAAAATGTCTATATTGGTGTGGATTGTTCACCTGAACAAATTCATATCTACACTGAATTGTTCAAAGAATTCTATGACATATTCACCTGGTCATGTGAAGAGATGCCAGTAATCATGCAAGATACCAGATATATAAAATATGCAGAACAAAAATAAAATGCTAGAAATGGCAGAATAACAGTAAAATATCCAGCATAATCTTCACAATACACAGAAATGATATAACAATAGCAATAGAAATAGCACTTTGATTCAGAAAGTAATGTTCACAGGCCTCTTCAAGGGGGCAACCTCCAATCGAGCAGTGCTCTATTAAATTAATCTCCAAGCTAAGGTTCTCATACCCTCGACCCTTATTTATACTAAATATGTATATTAAGAGAAGCATCTAGAGGAAGATCCTTCTAGAAGCGGAAGCTTCTATTAGGTATTCTTACATCCGCCTTATTCTATTTTATTGAAAGGCCTTATTAATATTGACCTTTATTAAATCCGAATACATTGATCTACCTATGTGTGGGTTAGGACCTTAACATGTCCTCCCCCTTAAAAATAGCCTTGTCCTCAAGGCTTAAGATGTGGAAACTGTTGCAGAATGGTAGCTGGTTCCCAAGTGGCATCTGCTGGAGTCATATCTTTCCACTGTACTAGCACTTCCTTGATGGTTCTCTGATGCAGGCGACGCTCAC
>ML812536.1:53408-99852 GCA_009831015.1 Picea engelmannii
TATCCACTTTGACTTATAGTACACTCATCACTTCACTTTACCTCAAGGGGTTACCTTCTAACCATCTTAAACCACTTTCCTTATTTTAGGGCTAACCCACTTCTAACCACTTGTCAAATTAGTAATTTCTCCATTAACTTTATTACTTAAATAATTTATTTTGTATTCAATTTGACTTATAGTACACTGATCACTTCAATTTATTATTTACCTTCTAAAAATCTCTTAAACCATTTTGATTACTTTGGTCTGAAGAATGCCGCAGTGCTGAAATCCCCAAATTCTGAACCAGAGATAAATGTGTATTTACTTAGCAACCCGAACACAGATGCGCGACAATAGATCTCGCCAGTTTAATTTGTTTATGTTTATGTTTATGTTCCCCAAGGGTTAGGTATTCAAGGGTTCTACAGACAAGGTTTTTCCCTGTGCTATACCTCTCTGATATATGTGCGGGGTCCAACAGTAGTACTCGGCCCAATATCTCAGGGCACTAACTAAGGAGGATAGACCGTACCCTTAGCCATACTACTCGACTACCCAGGTACTAGAGAGTATCTTCTCGAGTGTTGTTCTCGGTGACACTATAGCAGTCCGACGATCGATAGGTTTATCTAAAGAGGGCTTCAGGAAATATAGGTCGATCCGTACACAGGTGCTGTCTGATGCGCTACCACTCGAAGGAGTACCAACAAGGGTTACAAGGGTGGCCAACAGATGTGTTCTTAAGAACCACTTGTATTTCCTGCGTGTATGAATCCCTCAACCGCGGGTTTATGCATGTAACAATCCATACCAACTATCCATCAACTTTAGCCAATTGTTTGACATCTAGCACCATCCTTCAAGTTTGAAATCAAAGTTCGAGTCAATATCATTTAAAAAACATTCAACTCACGGACTTGTACGTGAGATGTAGTTTACACAGTTGCATATAGGGCAACATATATGTAGTCTATTTTTATAACAACCACGTATAGGGATGCATATACATGACCTGATAAATTACAACCCATGTATATCATAGTTTCTAATTTATGCCTTGAAATACTCAAAAATTGATGCCTACATTAAAATATTATACCGATATAAATTAAGAGAAGGGAAATAAGACTTACTTGGTCCAGACATTTGTCAATTCCATCACTCATAGCTCCCATAATCATCACTTGAATATCAGGGGAAATTTGGTCCAAAATGCACTATTTGGGTAAAAAATACAAATGGTATAGTAAAAATGGTTATTTTTACTATTTACAGAAAAATGTTACCCACTTTACATATTTTTCGCTAATATATTGGCATAGTGGACTAATAGTGCAATAAAAGGAGTTGGTTTTGGTGGTTTTATCTAGGGATTCTTGCGGTTTCTAGCATCATTTCGCTTGTTCATGACTTTGGCAGGTGATTTATTTTACCGAGCATATATGATAGGTTGTCACTCCATTTTACACACTTTCATTATCCTTTGACTCTGATTCGTATGCCTTAGGTATGAACCCATTTGTTAGTGACAAGGAACCTTCTTTTTTCTACTAGAAGTGTCATCATTGAATGGTAGATACTTACCAAACATGGGTGCCCTAGTTAGAACATTTGTGGCATTCGATGCCCATGCAGATGTTTTTCTGTAGGACCAGGAGTCTCGTATAGATAATATGAATTTACGTCAAACCTAATTTCTTACTCATAATCATGCTGACCTATACCTATGAGACTCCCAATGAGTCTAGTTTAAGCTCTTTTCCAACTCTCTCAAAAAGAGAAAATATTGTTGAGCAAGCTTGTCTCTTTCACACTCGTAAATTGGATTTGAAAGGACGTCTGTTTGGTGTAAGTTTATCCCTTTTTCAAACCAAGTAGACTAAATTTATGAAAAAGGACATTCTTTGGAGTTAAGTTGTAATTTCATTTCATTCTCTTGCTTGCAGTATTGAGCCTATTGTCTATACCCTATTTTGCATTATAAGACTATAACCTCAGTAGTTTGCATCATCAGCCAAAAATAGTCTTATTCATATCCTTTGCATCTTGACACCCTATACCCCAAGAGGAAACATTCCGTCGAGCGTCCATATCCTACATGCACCTCCTTTCATTAAGAATAGCTTTGCTCCAACGTTGGAACTAGTTGCTTACTTGTGACACTCATTTCCTCCTCTATATCATAGCATTCATTTAACTATGAAAAAACAAAAAAAGACGGGTGGGAAAATAATATTATATCATGTTGGAAGGAATTTTGATGTAGGAGCATCGCTCCACCTCATCATGCGCCAACTCATTAAACACACATGGTGCGCATTCAAGGGAGGAGTGGTCGCCCTCTCATTTTCCCTTGATAATATAAGGCAAGACCAAAGAATTTAATGAAGACAAGCTGGAAGGAGAAAGATATGCCTTCACACAAGCTAGAGATAAGGTTTCTATTAATATGCTAACGACATAATGGATCTGCATCTGATTTGGAGAAGATTTCCATCATTGTAATTTTCCCTTTCGATAGGCATTAGGGCTGGTGATTTGACACCATTAATTTAGATTGCGAGGGAAGCTCATTTATCCCCTCTTGTATAAATTGATGTATTGTTTCTATGTATATTTTAGTCGGTGAGGATAGACAAGTTTGGTTGTAAGGAGATAAATACAGAGAGTCGAGACTTAGTTGTAGCTCAGACTCCACCATTGTAAATTGATATTCCACCATTAATAGAAAATGACAGTTTTTCCAATTTTACATTTCTATGTAATGGATGTTGGGTTAAGAATGTCATTTACATGTTTGTGAATTGTAGATGAATGTTAGAAATCATCTGCAGGGATAGAGATACAGTTTTCTATCTGAGAGTGTCTTAAGTTAGGTCTGGTTCTCTAGGCTAAGTTCAAGGAGTGCATGACAGAGATTGAAAACTCTATAAGCCGACACAAGGAGTGTGTGCTTGAACTCAGTGGAGTCAAAAGAGAAACTATTGAGAAGGCATACCATATTAATTCACAGACTCAGGGAGAAATTTCAAGGTGGTTAAGTGCCTTGGAAAGAAAGACGGTGTGAGAGAAAGCACAACTCATAGTTAATGAACACTCTGAAACACTCTACCAGGAGGGCATCAAGTTAGTGTGAGAATACACAGAAAAAACACAATTGAAAGTGTTGGAGAACCCTAGAATTGCTGAACATTCTGGGGAAGGAAGGATTTGCAAGAAGTGCATCGACAAAGGAAAGGAGATGCCTTAAACCTTTCCATAAGGCTAAGGGAGAGGTTGTTGAAGAATTGAGCCAAGCGCAAGGAGTGTGCCTAAGGTGTTGTAAGTACATATTAAAATCTCAGGAAGTAGAGCGAGAGGCTACTAGGAGGGCAACAAGAATTCCACTGAAGGACGCAATGAAACTGATAACCTTGGAGGGTTTTCAAGCCGAGCAAAGTCAAAGAAGGAAGTCTGTGCATAACTCTGCAAGGAGTGCAGAAGCATTTCGAGAATAACTTAAGTCTCTAAAGGTGAAATTGCACTAAGTGTGCAAAGAAGTCAAGGAAGTACCAAAGTACTGAAGGCAGAGAAATCACACATCGTCGAGGAGAATATAGGTGGAGGAAGATCAAGAGGTTCAGGAGAAGGAACTTCATAAGGTTTGCCGGGAGAAAACAAAGTGTCTTCGTGAAGTCGCAAAGAGAGATTTCATTCTGGATTGTTGGATCCAAAAGGACACGTGGAAGAGATCCACATAGTTTGGGAACATCTAGGAGGGAACACATAAGACAAGAACTCATGAAGTCTAAACTTACAAAGTGATCACAGTCATTGATCATGAGGGGAACATGGACCGTAGATTGGTCCCAAAGTATTCACCGATTCAAAAGTCGGGAAGGAGGAGGAAGTTGCTCGTGAAAGTCTCAAAGCATGGGATCGCAAAGGGAGATGACCCATGTTCATATTCCGTGTTCACATCAAGGAAGAAAGCCTAGCATGAAGATCTAGAAGTATTGGTGTTGGAGTCGAAAAGGGATAAGGAGAGGGTCTACGAGTGTCACATAGCCTGCACCAGAGGAAAAGAAAGGACATGTGATAGAGTTTCGGTTTCCAAGGAGGAATATAAGGAGTCATTACAAATTAGATATCGAACTATCCTAGAATGAGAGGTTGAGTCATCCCTTTTGAGGGAGGAGGTTGACGTGAAGTGGTATCAGAGCTTGTTTTGTCTACAGATCGTAGGAAAGGTAGATATCAAAGATAATACATAATTGATTTATGTGGATGAGGGAGACAGAGTAAGATTCTCTATTAAAGTTGTTGCAAGGTGTGAAGAATATGTTAAACAACCAGGCGGGCTACAGGTGAAGAGAGATGGCCATTGGAAACTATGAGCATTGTCAGGGGGAAGTATTCCTCTAGAAGAGAAGAGAGGAGATAGACAAGGAACTCCGAGAAACCAGAGTCCAGATGGAGACACTTGCATTCAATATGCAACAAGAGGTGAAGGTGTGTTGGAGGTACGAATGGCCTCTGAAGAGAACAATTAAATGGCATGTTCAGAAGTTGTTGGCCAGGAGGCAACAACAGAGGTTAAGAAGGTGGCTAAGGCATGCTGAAAACCTCAGTCATAAGGGAAAGAGATCTGGGAAGGGTGTTATAGATTTTTAGGTGAGCAATGAGAAGGGATCCATGGATCTCATAGAATGCCAGGTGGGAAAAGGAGACATCCCATATTTCCAGGTGGGTAAGGGAGAAGAGATGAGCTCAGCTGAGAGTTCACTGGTAGATGAAGAGGAGGAAGGAGATAAACCTCACTCGTTTGGATATTCATGCAAAACTGTGAGCCACGTGAATAAAGACAATGAGAATTTAGAAACTTTCTTCGCAGAGAAGGAGGATCAAAGGACTGTTTTGATCATTGGAGGAGTCAATATACTCCTACCAAGTGGTCGAGGAGAGGCTAGCATAAATGTTGCAGAGGCAGTGGGAGGACATCAAGATGAGACTGTTGTGAAGGAGAAGACATTGATGTCTGTCCCAATGAGAGGACACCCAGTTGAGTCACTCACTTAGTGGGAATTGGAGTTGAAGGAACTGGAGGATTGGTTGGGAAATCCAAAACTAGAAGGTGGCTGCCAGGAGATAGCCATGCTAGAAGAAACGCATTAGCATGAGGAAAAACTGGTGAAATATGGAAGGGAACCAACCGAAGAATTGGTAGGAGTCGATTTGTCAGGAGATGAAGCTGAGTAGAAGCCCAATGATGAGAATAATGTAGAAGCAAAAGTTGTAGCAGAGTGGCAAGTTAAGGCCACGAAATAAGAAGGTGTCTTGGGAAGTTAGAATGATTTGCCCATTTACAAGGGAGAAGAGCAACGAACTAGTCTACAACAGAAGAGCCAGTCGATGGAGCAGCTAGATGAGGTGGTTGAGGAAATCAGAGAGCTTATGTCGAGCTCAGAAACAAAAGTGGTTTGCATAAGGAAGCTGGATAGAAAGGAGCCTACACGAGAAGTAGGGATGATATGACAAAAACAACGAAGCAGAGGAGCCAAGAGACTCCTCCAAGAGAAAGTTTGGGATCTAGGTGGATTTGAATCAAGCTGGAAATATCATGAGTAGGAGATCATGATTTTCGTAGCTATAGAGTATGATGCAGGAGCATCACTCCACCTCAGCACGTGCCAACTCATTAAACACACATTGTGCGCATTCAATGGAGGAGAGGCGCCACCCTCTCATTTTTCCTCGAGAATCTAAGGTGAGACCCAGTCATTTAATGAAGACAAGATGGAATGAAAAATATGTTCCTTCACACAAGCTGGAGATAAGGTCACCATTAATAGGATGATGACAGAATGGACCTGCATCTGATTTGGAGTAGATTGCCATCATTGTAATTTTCCCTTTCGATAGGCATTAGGGATGGTGATTTGACACCATTAGTTTATCTTGCGAGGGAAGCTCATTGAGTCCCTCTTGTATAAATTGATGTGTTGTTTCTAAGTAGATTTTAGTCGGTGAGGATAGACAAGTTTGGTTATAAGGAGAGAAATACAGAGAGCCGAGATTCAGTTGTAGCTTGAACTCCACCATTGTAAATTGATATTCCACCATTAATAGAAAATGGCAGTTTTTCCTATTTTACATTTTTTTGCAATGGATGTTGGGTTATGAATGTCATTTACATGTTTGTGAATTGTAGATTAATGTTAGAAATCATCTGCAGGGATAGAGATACAAGTTTCTATCCAAGAGTGAGTTGAGTTAGGTCTGGTTCTCTAGGATAAGTGCAAGGAGTGCGTGACAAAGATTGAAAACTCTGTAAGCCGACACAAGGAGTGTGTTCCTGAACTCAGTGGATTCAGAAGAGAAACTTCTAGGAGGGAATACCATATTAATTCATAGACTCAGGGAGAAATTTCAAGGTGGTTAAGTGCCATGAAAAGAAATACTGTGTGAGAGAAAGAACAACTCAAAGTTACTGAACACTCTGAAACACTCTACCAAGAGGGCATCGAGTTAGTGTGAGCATACACAGAAGCAACGTGATTGAAAGTGTTGGAGAACCCCAAAATTGTTGAACATTCTGGTGAAGGAAGGCTTTGCAAGAATCGCATCGAAAAAGGAAAGGAGATGCCTTGAACATTTCCATAAGGCTAAGGGAGAGGCTGTCGAATAACTGATCCAAGAACAAGGAGTGCGCCTAAGGTGTTGTAAGTCCATCTTAAAAGATCAAGAAGCAGAGAGAGAGGCTGCCAGGAGGGAAAGAATAAGTCCACTAAGGAACACAACGGAACTGAGAACCTTGGAGGGTTTTCAAGTGGAGCAAAGTCATAGAAGGAAGTCTATGCAGAACTCTATAAGGAGTGCAGAAGAAGTTCAAGAATAGACTAAGTCTCGAAAGGTGAAATTGCACTAAGTGTGCAAATAATTCAAGAACTTACCAAAGTCCCAAAGGTGGAGAAATCACCCATCATCAAGGAAAATACAAGTGGCACCAGATAGAGAGGTTAGGGGGAAGGAACTTTGTAAGGTGTTTAGGGAGAAAACAAAGGGTCTTCGCGAAGTCACAAAGAGAGATTTCATTCTGGACCATTGGATCCAGAAGGACATGTGGTAGAGATCCATGCAGTTTGGGAAAATCCAGGAGGGAACACTCGAGATGGGAACTCATGAAGTCTGAACTCATGAAGTGATCACAGTCGTTGATCATGAGGGGAACGTGGACTGTATATTGTTCTTGAAGTATTCTTCGATTCGAAAGTCGGGAAGGAGGAGAAATTCACTCACGAAAGTCCCGAAGCGTGGGATCGCGAAGGGAGATAAACCATAGTCATGGTTCATGGTCGCATCAAGGAAGAAAGCATAGCATGGAGATCTAGCAGTATTGGCGTTGGAGTCGAAAAGAACTAAGGAGAGGGTCCACGGGTGTCACATAACCTACACCAGAGGAAAATAAAGGACCTATGATAAAGTTTTGGTTTCTAATGAGGAATATAAGGAGTCTCTATGACTCAAAGATCAAATGATCCTAGACCAAGAGGTTGAGCCAACCCTTTTGAGGGAGGAGGTTGACGCCAAGTTGTGTCACCTTTGAACAGAGCATAAATGTTTTAGTCCACTTGTCATCCAAAGTTTGGGTTTATCATGAACTTAGGAATCTGAGATTGTTATTTAAGGTTTAATCCTCCGACTGGTTACTATCCCAATCCTTATGGAGAGTTTTATTGGTGCCTACTGCATCACAAAGTTACATGAAGTCATACCCTTAGTGTCTCTCAGAGTTACATGAAGTTGTAGTCCTATCATCTACCCTTGTTCTACTTTCATCATGGGTAGGTAACCTTGAACCCAACAATCAAAATCTCATCATCAGTCACTGATTGGGGGGTTTCCCTTGTGTTCGGCGACAAGAAATATATTCACACATTGGGATTCGTGCAATATCTTGTATTCCATTAGACTTATTGGTGGTTTCCTCACCTTTGGCGATAGTTTTCCTTATTGGCTACTATTCAAACAACATTTTTCATGCACTACCTTCATATGGTGCATGCGAAATATGCATAAGGTCGTTGGTTTGTGAACATGTTTTTCGACCGAGTTCCTCCAAATAATCAAGCTACTTATTTGTAACTCGTGATGATTGATGAGAGATTTTTAAATGCTCTCCTTTCAACGGGTCTCCTTCCATCGACTTCAGGCCATCTATTATGTAAACGATACCTAGAGTCCTATGAGTACCTAGAGTCTTGCAATCATCAGTGGCAAGTTCTCTTGCCATCAACAGTTGGGAATAAATCAAGGTCTCTTGATCAATGGATTTTTCAAGTGTTCAACCTCAACTCCTTTATTCACACTTGTAACAATGTACTCAATGCCTTGATACCTACTTTCATTATCGATAGGTTGTCTCGCGTTTGTTAATGGTATACCTTAATGACCAATAATCAAATGAAGTCTCATTATGTTCGACCTCAAATCCTTTATTCACATAATGTATACTTGTAGCTTTGGCAGATCATGTAGAATAATTAAAGACATTGGTCGTAGCTTTCATGAGTTGTTTCTATCATTCATTGGACCAGTACCTATATGACTGTAACGATCATGGGAGATCAGCGTGTACTCCATTGTATACACATATCTTCAAATTTATTTTGAGACTGGTTTTCACTGGGCCTTGTTCATTACTATGACAACCTTTGGCATGTATCTACCCTTGTATTTCCTATTCATGGCCATGAACAACTTTTTGGTATATTTCCACATGGATTTGTAGTGTAATTCAAATTGGAAACCATGTGTACAAATTCATTATGGATTGTAATATTCTTATGAGAAACTAGTTCATCCAACTGGGTCTCCATTACTCCACTTCTAGGAATTATAATGTATTTCAGCCATATTCATTACTCCTATGAACTCACACATTAGGGGGCATCTGTTATAGAAAGATTTGCCTCACTCCATACAACTTTCTTAGAAGGCCCTTTCCATTTCCCTATGTAGACTTGAAGTCCCGTTTTACAGTTCCCATAGATAAAAATAATATTTTCCCACATATACATGCCCTAACAGCTATACAACATGTGTATATGCAGGTTTCACCATTACATCCCACGTACATCTGGTTTTGTACCCAAAATTAAAAACTGTTATCGGGTTTCCATGTCACGTCATGGGATCATTGATTCTTGACCTTCCATATACTAGAAACGTTCTGACTCGGCCCTTCAGTTCCATTTGAAGGCTATAAATGGGCCATATCCAAGTTGTGGATAAGAGGAGAAGAATTCAACTTTGAGAGAAAATTTACTATGGAAAAATTATTCACTTCATATTGAGTATGCATCCCTTTGTCCTTTTAAGTATGAACACATTGTTCGGCCTCCAAGATATTCCCTATTTGATGGATAACCTCATTGTTTCTCTTATATGAGCTTGCCTTTGGTGGAGGATTGAAGTGGTGGAGGCCCAACTAGAAGGGACTTCGTTTCTTGATTTCGAACGTGCTGACATGGAAGTTTGTCATTCATACATTTCAGTGGATTACATTTTAATAGAAATACTCTTTTCTCATCCAATTAATGTCTCACAAATATTCGAATTGTTATTTCATGGGAATATTTGTTATGAATATTGATGTATTATGTTGTTATATGTGCTAACTTTATATATTATCACCATATTCTTGTGTATCTTGGTTGTTGAGGACAAGTTGCACGTGTATAGATTTATACCTACAACTTGTCCTCAACAACTAAGATACGCAATCATATGGTGATAATATATAAATTTAACACATACAATAGCATAATCCATTAGTATTCATAACAAATACTCCCATGGATTAATAATTCGAATATTTTCAAGACATCAATTGTACGAGAAAAGATTATTTATATTAGAATATGAACAATAGAAGTGTATGAATGACAAAGTTCCATTTCGACACGTCTCGGCACCGAGAAACTAAGTCCCTTCTATATGGGCCTCCACCACTTCAATCCTCCACCAAAGGCAATCTCATATAAGAGGGATAATGAGATTCTTCATCAAAGATGGATGATCTTGGGGGCTGAACAATGTGTTCATAGTTTAAAGGACAAAGGGACGCAGACTCAATATAAAGTGAATGATTTTTCCAGAGTAACTTTTCTCTCAAAAGTTGAATTCTTCTCCTTCTTCCACAACTTGCATATGGCCCATTTATAGCCTTCAAATGGAACTAAAGGGCCTATTTAGAACATTTCGAGTATATGGAAGGTCAAGGATCATGGATCTCGTGATGTGACATGGAAACACAACACCATTTTTAAATTTTTGTCACAAATCCCGATGTACGCGGGTTGTAATTGTGCAACCTGTGTATATGCATGTTGTATAGTTGTTATGGTGCGTACATGTGGAAAAATATTATTTTTTTCTATGGGAATTGCAAAATGGGAATTCAATTATGCATAGGGAAATGGAAAAGGCCTTCTGAGCAAGTTGCATGGGGTGAGGCAACTCTTTCTATAACAACTATAGCCACAATTAGCAATTTAAAATTGAAGATTTTATTAAAAGGTAGGAAACAAGAAAATGAATTCAACAAACCAACATCTATTATGTTAGATAGATAAGAAGGATATTACCTATCAAAAACTTAGATAACAACACTCAAAAATAGTTTTGAAGAGAAAATATTGAAACCAAAACCACTTGGAATGTTTAAAGTATTTTTTGCATTATAACTTTAGAGCTCCAAATTCTCCATATGGTCCTATGGTCCTCTTGTTACAAATTAAATCCCTGTATTTATAGTCTTCTTGGAGTGATAGTTTGAACTTCGTCATATGCTTAAAATATAAATCCAAGGTTCAAAATATATCTCCTTTGTAAATCCTAAAGGTCAATTGTACATAAGCCCTAAGTTCTATCTCCAAATTTTTGAATATAAACATTTGCAATTTTCATTCTTTTTGACAAAATCTACTTACTAGGAAAACACAAAGGGTTCACCATATAAAATAAGGATATAACGCATGATTGCACTAAAAAACATTAAATTATTGGATACATAGAGTGGGTGTGTGAGTCATATTTGAGTTTGGAAACCCTCCCAATTCATCAAGGAATTTGAATAGTATATCCATGTCAAATTTCAATGCATACAGAAACAATTTGAAAAAAATTCAACGTTGGGCCCATTCACAGGTCATTGTTTCCCATGTTTAGTCCTAGTTGAATTTCTTTTAGTTGTTTATTTTAAAATTCATTTGAGACACATGTTCCTGCATCTAGTACTACAAGGGCATGCATTAACGTCGATAATTAAGTACTTGATAAATTACACAAGCTTGATCATTTATGTCGTGTCTTTGTTTTTTTCTCTCATCTAAGTACTTTTTTTCTCCATATATAATATTAGTACGGAATCATTATTTAAATAGAAAATCTCGTCTAGTGCCTTCTGTTAGCACTCTGTAAATTTTGTCCGAATGAATAGAAAAATGACAGAGGTAATTGTTTCAACCAACTTTAGAGTTGGGCATTATCCTTCTCAACTCACAGAGGGATCTCTCATGTCACTTGATATTTATTTGGAAGTCGGTGGCTAGATTTGGTTTGTTTTGGGGATTTTTAATAAAATAACTAGAAAAATGAAGATGATATTTGGGCTATGGGGTCTGGAATAAACAAATACATTGTCAAACCTGAGAACTGTTAAGAGGAAAAGGATAAATTAGGTAGTGAATCTGAGTTTATATATGAAAATTTTGCATGGCATCAGAAGAAAAGGAAACACATAACTACATCAGAGCACTACAGGGATGAATTGTGAATTAATTAAGAAGAGAGAAACATAGTCTAAATTGCTAAGACAAGACCATCAAATAATAAATTTTGGGCTTCTAATTCTCAAATTTAGACAGAAGGAAGTGTAAATGAAATATAAGCTTACAGGAAATACATACTATGAAGGGAAACAAGACTCATATCACTACCAGTTAGAATCTTTTCACAAACAATCCAAAATCCGCTTCTGCATTTATATATTCATTCTATCCCCAAAAATTTACCAAAGTCTTCCTACATAGAGGGCAGGCTCCTCTTTTCTCCATCATTTCTATATCCTCGAGATAATACATATATAGAGAAATTTCTCGTAGAATTCAAAACATTCAAACTTCCCATAATTCTAAAATCAGAGATAAGTTACAAAAAAGGAATGATTTATAATAATAGTTATTCTATTTTAAAGGGACGGTTAGGAACATGTTTGTCATATCTGGGCCTCTTTATTCGACTGCCATCTGTCCAAAATATCCTGGGATGTACTTATTCTCACCTGAGAATTCATTTCACCTTAGCGATCTCCTCCTTTAGAGTGACCAACCAGACTGGTTGATTCTCCCCAATGCTTTCAGCCGTTTTGGCTATGGTTTCTATCTTCTGTCATTTGCTCCAATTCTTTTTCACAGCTCGCATGTTGATGATTAGGTCCCTCATGATGGTATTTATCCCGACTTCTAATTCTAGGTCTGTAGTAGGTTCCGTATGGAATTTGGTTGATAATATACGTGTAATTTCCCTTTCCTTCTTACTCGTAGATAAACCTGCTATGTTACTTGAATGACTTGTTTGACTAGATATGGCTTGATTGGATTTGTCCATGTATCCCAATTTTGTGGACACCAAGATGTTCCTTAAGAAATCAGAGAGTCAATCAAATTGGTGATTACTTCGCTTATGGATGAGATGATACCCCCACATTTGAGAATCAGTAGTTATAGAGTTCCAATCATGAATTACTGACATAATCACTTGCATGTATGTTGGTTTACCATTCTTGGCCAATCCATTTCAAATGATTATCTTTTGAGTTCGTTATCTGGGGGCATTGACCTGACATCATACGGTTGTGAAGTATCAAATGAGTGATGCAGGGTGCTTTTGACTAGCCATCACCTCCCTCGCGAGTGGTTGATTTGACGTATTGGAGCATGTGACATCAGGGATTTTGAGAAAATGGTTTTAGGTAGACCGCCTTTCTCCCCAATGTATCTCTGGAGGTGCCACACGTCCACTTTAAAAACCACAGTGGTTTTCCCCCGTCCGCCCTCTCATAGTTAAGTTTCGTTCTAGTTCATCACCCGATATGGGCCTCAACCGCCGATCTAGGTTGTTTTGAGATTAACAGTCTGTAAGACTCCTTCATTCTCTCTTCCTCCATATTTGTCCATATTACTGCTACGTATGACCCGAACCTCCAAATAATGCCATGTCTCTATGCTGATATAGTCACCTGCTAAATTTAAATTTAGATTTGAAGCGGGATCATCATGGTCATAAAATAGGCTCCAACCGGGGATGCTATCCTCCCTGTGAGGTAGAAAAGTGATGCAGGAGAATCGTAGAAAGCCAAATCACGCGCCTAGTCAAAGGAACAGCTGAACGCATGGATGCAAAAATGACACGTTTTGAATTTTGAAATCTGAAGCATTAATGTAATAGCTAGGAGAAGCGTACTTACATTTATGTCTTGGAGATATGAACAGATATGGAGAAATTATTCTCATTTTCCAGATGTAATAGGAATTTAAGTTTTTTAATGTAAAGTAGGTAGATATGAATGTTAGATTAGATAGTTTAGAAGTGTAGGAGGGAAAACGGATATAAACGCCCTCACCCTTGTATCATTAGAACATGAACATTATGATTTTAGAGAACTCATAAGCTGTAGAGTTGTAGCAGAGAGATGTAGAGAAGAACCCATGTACAGGATCACTTGAGTTAATATATGAAGCTTTGACGCACTTTCATGGTGTTATGATGCTTATTGTTTACATTTGTTGAATGGTATGTTTACAATTGTTTTGTTTCTCTGTTGCGCATTTATTTCAATGTTGTGTTGTGTGTATGATTTCATGTTGAGTGTATGAAGTCTGAGAGAGGATAAGAATGAATTTCAATTGTTTCTCTCCTTGAGAATTCCTTCAAGGAGAGAAGTGAACGTCTGAAAGGGGTGCGTTGACGAGGGTCTGCGTTTTATCTCAGAAAGCTTAGGAGAGATACCGTTGTTCTCATACCAGCTGAAGTGCAGGTGAAGCACATAGCTGTGCAAGGTGTGCACAGGCCAATTGAAGCCTTTGATTTTTAAAATCCAGTAGGAAGAGTGAGAGACTATTGTTGCAAAGAGTGCACAGGGTCGGAGACTCAAATAACCAAAGGTTATTTGAAGGTTTGCCGCAAGGAGTGCAAGCAGGGTTCCTTTTGGAAGCTGGAGTTTGCAAGTGAAAGATCAGGAGAGATTTAACCTTTGAGGTGTTCAAAGGGAGGCGGACATTGAAATTGTCTCATAGAAGTCAAGTTCAGGAGGAAGAACACCGATTTGATTGGGAAAACGTCATTGAGAAATGAATCGAGCGGTCAGAATTCTCTGTGGAGAACTCGTGAAATCGCGAGGACTGTAGGATATAGAGGAGCTGTAAGGTAGTTAGGAGTTGGATGAATCTGCCACCCTGACATCAAGAGTCAACGCGAACTATTGATCGTGGTCAGTTTGAGCCGACAGATCATTTCAGGGATTCAGGGTTCGTAAGTTTGGAGTGCAGGCCAAAATCCTTGGTCACTCAAATTCCCGAATCGCAAAAAGGATTATCAGGTGTGGAATTTCGGCATTTTGGGGTTCGACATTTCGGTAATTCTGATGACAAGGAGTCGGGGCACTTTACGTTGAAAACCCTGAAGTCATGAAACATGACGTGTATTTGGAGTGGAATTTCGGCATTCCGACATTTCGGGGTCCGGGAAGTAGAGGCAACAAGTGATTTTGGAATTGAGAGTTTCAAACTCCCGGTTCAAGAAATCCTGAAAAGATCGGAGCCGTTAGGTCTATTTCGGAGTTCGGGGAATGGAGTGACCAGTGGTTGGGGTCACTGCATTTCAAACTCCCAATTACCAAAATCCTGATACAACTAGGACCATTGGGTCGAGGAAGGCTCATAGCCGTCGACCTCGCCAAAGGAAAAATTTTGGAATTCAGGGAATCATAGGGGTAGAGGAACGATTGTTGGTTGTTCGCTCAAGTCCCGAAAAGCCAAAATTAGTGGGCATGTGTTCGACGCATTGAAGCAGTCAACCTTCATTGACAATTCGCATTTCGGCATTTGCCAAGAGCTATGGAAATGCATCGAGACTCTCCAACTCCCGAAAACCAAAGTCCTTTGTGACTTAAACAAAGGGTTTAATTAACCCTTAGTGTGGGTTTAGTGAAGATCCTATGTCGATCTCGGCCTGACGGCAGGGGGTCTACACCACAAAGAACTGTAGACCTAGTGTCTTCTTCATTTGGCCACCCTCAAAATATGTGTGTGTATTCTACTACATCCTGGAGCCTGAACGTCAAATCTTAAAACCAAACTTTGCAAACTGCTCTCAACTGTATACAAAATATTGAATGTATCACTAAAATATGACTGTACACACTATTGGGAATCCAAACTAAAAACTTTTCTTGACCAACAAGCTTATTTGCACACTCCTATCTACTCTAATTACTGAAATGAACTATCAATCAAGTGAAATCAAAATGCCAATGCAACCATGCAAGCATTTTATCCACTGGCTGTTTACTTTGCACAAGCTTTCTCCAAATCTTGCTGACTGATGATTCACTCAAAAATTTATCCATAATCCTCAAAAAATTTAAAACATTGGGATTGTTTATTTCCTCTAATAGGATTGCAAACAGATCTTCTAAAATATGCATAAAACAATCATCGTGTTTTACTCCTTCCACTACATTTTTGTTTTCAGGTGATTCAACTTGTTTACTTCTAAAAAACTGACATATTTGTTGAGAAGTCTGGTAGCAGGGATTTCCTAAGTTATAAAGAAACCATAGCTGGAGAACATCACCGGGCGTAAAAAGATTCATATCTGGTATAGGCATTGAATTGTAGTCCATTGTTATTGGTAGATTTTGATCATAAAACTTTCCCATATAATGTGTCTCAGGATCATGAATCATATGGAAGAATGATTCCTTTTCAAGAATCAAGATAGAAGAGTAAGATTCTTCCACAAGGGTTTCCTCGTTGTTTGGAGTTTTCATAGGTGAAATTTTAAAATTTTCATCCATATCTAGGTTGTTCAGAAATAGGATCACTACACCATTTTCAGGGGAAGAAAGGCAACCTTGAAATACCTTGTCTTGCTAGGAATATTGTTGAACATATGCATTAGTTCTAGGAGAAAGAAAAAGACCTTTGATAAAAATTTCTTGATCGGCTTCTTCTTTAATTTGATGATTAAGCACAGATTGAAATTCTGAATTGAAATACTCTTCTCGGTAATGATCGTGCAATGCATGTGAGTGTAGTTGGTGTTCTTCCATGACAACCTTTCCATGTAAAATAGTGCTACTGTGAATATAGTCAGAACTCCCTATTTTTTCTGAAATTTCATGATTTTCTCTTAACCATTCAAAGGAAGAAAAACATAAGGGGAGAGAGTTTTTATATGTAATCCTGTTGCTTTCTTCACTTTCAATGCCATACTTGGACGTTCTCTAATTTGAAATGCTACATACATTTCATTTTAATAATTTGAATGAGGGAAAACACAATGGCAAGGTTACATTTCATTTTAATAATTTGAATGAGGGAAAACACAATGGCAAGGTTATGTTACCTTATTCGAAACCTTCTTCATTTTTTCCAGTATTATCATAGGTACATTTTTCCATTTCTTTGGGTTTCTGGACACGCTCACTTTTAGATTTGTCTTCGACTAATGACTGTATTTATGAATTTACAAGGTCTTCCTAAAAAAAAAGAATAAGGTCAACAAGCATCTGAGAAGAGTGCTCCAATATCTTGTCAATCTGTTTCATTGGTTTAGTATGACTTTGCATCAACACAAATCTGTTTTCCTCAACACTGATCTGAGAATTTTCTTTCAACAATTTGAATGTAGTAAAGCACAAGGGTAGAGAATTTTCTTCAGCTGATTTAATACTTTTCTCCTCACTGCATTGCTGAAAAATAAAGTCTTCAACATCATGATCATCCGTGTATTTGTCATATGCATGCAAATCAGTATCATATGCAACGTCGTCTAACAAGAATAGACTTGGAACATTGATTTTCTCTTCAACAAACTGATTTGCAAACTCATCCTCTTGACTGTCTACAAAAGAATATATAAGATAATCAGCCCCCCACTTATCATGGGATGTCTCAAAGGCTAAAACAACAACTCTTCTTTTAACAAGTGGAATATGATTTTTAGCACAATCATAAGCATTTGAAGCTTCAAGAGGACCCATGATATTGTCAATTCTATCAATTTTTTTCTGTTCGTATTCACTTTCATGTTCTTGAGCATCCAACCCATCCTTTTAGGTTTGTTTACATGCCTAGATGTTGCGTTGAATATCATGGGCATCATTAAACATTTGTTGTAAGGACTTAGGTCTTATTTCCATCAGGAGGAAAGACAAATATGGATGAAAAGTTGTTGAATAATGGAGCATGGCAACAGTCTCAATGGGTTGAATCTCTTCAGGAAATTTGTAGTAAATACTAAAAACCCATTTACTGAATATAGATATAGTTTCATTGCTCTGCCATTCCAAGGCATAGAACTCTGCAAGTTGAAGCTCCAAAGATTTATTCTTGCCCCAAAAATTTAAAAAAACATTCTTCAATTCCTCCCATGAACCAATTGTATCTGGCTGCAAATGTCTAAACCAATATTTGGTGTCCCCTTTCAAGGATTGAGAGAAGGCCCTCATACAAACATCATCATGGTAAATCTCAAACAACTCTATAAAATTCTCAAACCCTTGGATGTGTTTTTCAGCTGATATGACATCAGGTTCCCCATCAAACACAGGAAGATATTTGTAGTGCTCAGGAGGAAAATCATGAAGGACTTGAGGTAATTTTAAGGGTCTGTATCTATGTTGAGTCTTGGAGGACGTTGGATCAAGTACAGGAGATGAGATATCATCTTTAGTTTCATGAGGCTCATCAACTTGGTTATGGTCATCACATGACCCAGATGGAATTTTTTTATCAAAATCAGTGATACAGTGAGGATATGCATGTACAACTTTAAGAGGAGGATATAAAATTTAAATATTCTCATGATCATCATTGGAATGCAGTAGGTAAAGAAAAATTTGTTTGGCATATTCAAGGAAAGAGTAGAGGTGACTTATAACAAATAGTGAAATGCTTTGGAGGAGATCCCATTTAAAGTACCTATTTTATTTCATGATGCCTTTTCATGCCTATGTCAAGGTATCTCATCTTCCAGTGGAGTCTCTAAACTACATTTGAAATTTGAGTGAATTCGCCAATAACATTTTGGGATCTAGATTCTGTATTGAGAGTGGAGTTGCGAGTGAAAATTAAACTTTTCTGGATTCTTCTACCAATGGAATCACCTTCAAACTGTTTTTTTTTTTTCCTGATGTGTGGAGTTTCTAGAGCAGGAATAAAGCCAATATCTTCCTCAGTGTATGTTTCTATCAGACCTTAGAACTCAACCAATGTCGTTCTTTTCCTAGGGAAATTTTTTAATTTTCTCCTTGGCAACGATGCCAGAATGTTAGCACTTTATAAATTTTGTCCAGCTGAATAGACAAACGACAGAGGTAACTATTTCAACCAACTTCAGAGTCGAGTACTAGCCTTCTCAACTCAGAGAGGGATCTCTCGTGTCACTTGATATTTCCTTGGAAGTTGGTGGCTAGATTTGGATTGTTTTGGGGATTTTTAATAAAATAACTAGAAAAATAAAGAGGACATTTTGGCTATGGGGTATGGAATAAACAAATACATTGTCAAACCTGAGAACTGTTAAGAGTAAAAGGCTAAATCAGGCAGTGATTCTGAGTTTATATCTGAAAATTTTTTGTGGCATCAGAAGAAAAGGAAACACATAACTACATCAGAGCACTACAGGGATGAATTGTGAATTAATTAAGAAGAGAGAAACATAGTCTAAATTGCTAAGCCAAGACCATCAAATAATAAATTTTGGGCTTCTAATTCTCAAATTTAGACAGAAGGAAGTGTAAATGAAATATAAGCTTACAGGAAATACATACTATGAAGGGAAACAAGACTCATATCAATACATATATAGAGAAATTTCTCGTAGAATTCAAAATGTTCAGACTTCCCATAATTCTAAAATTAGAGATAAGTTACAAAAAAGAATGATTTATAATAACAATTATTCTATTTTAAAGGGACCGTTAGGAACATGTTTGTCATATCTGGGCCTCTTTCTTCAACCTCCATCTATCCAAAATATGTTGGGATGTAATTATTCCCACCTGAGAATTCATTTCATCTTAGCAATCTCCTCCTTTAGAGTGACCAACCAGACCAGTTGATTCTCCCCAATGCTTTCAATTGTTTCGGTTATGGCTTATGTCTTCTGTCATTTGATCTGTTTCTTTTTCATATCTCTCCTGTTGATGATTAGGTCCCTCATGATGGTATTTAGCCTGAATTCTAATTCTAGGTCTGTAGCAGGTTCCGTATGGAATTTGGTTGCTAATATACGTGCAATTTCCCTTTCCTTCTTACTTGTAGATAAACCTGCCATGTTACTTGAATGACTTGTTTGACTGGATATGGATTGATTGGCTTTGTCCATGTATCCCAATTTTGTGGACACCAATATGTTCCTTAATAAATTAGAGAGTCGATCAAATTGGAGATTACTTCGCTTATGGATGAGATGATACCCCCATACTTGAGAATTGGTAGTTATAGAGTTCCAATCATGAATTATTGACATAATCACTTACAGGTACATTGGTTTACCACATTTGGCCAATCCATTTCAAATGATTAGCTTTTGAGTTCATTATCTGGTGGCATTCACCTGACATCATATGGTCGTGAAGTATCAAATGAGTGACATGGGGTGATTTTGACTAGCCGTCACCTCCCCCACGAGTGGTTGATTTGACGTATTGGAACATGTGACATCGGGGCTTTTGTGAAAATTGTTTTAGGGAGACTGCATTTCGCCTCGATGTATCTTTAGAGGCACCATGCATCCACTTTAAAAACCACAATGGTTTTCCCTAGTCTTTCCTCTCATAGTTAAGTTCCATGCTAGTTCATCACCCGATACAGGCCTCAACCATCGATCTAGGTTGTTTTGAGATTAACGGTCTGTGAGACTCCTTCATTCTCTCTTCCACCATATTTTTCCATATTACTACTACGTATGATCCAAACCTCCAAATAATTCCATGTCTCTACATTGATCTAGTCACCTACTAAATTTAAATTTAGATTTGAAGCGGGATCATCATGGTGATAACACCTTCCTCTTGCCACTAAACGCATGGGCGTAATTGGCATTATTGTAGTTTTGAATGACATGGGTGATAAATATAAAGAGCGTGGCCATGATGATGGGTATGTTGGGAGTTGCATGCATGAATGGATAAAAAATATTGTTCATGTGGCTCTAGAAGGTGGATGGAGAATTGCAAAAGTTAAAGGGAATCACTAAAAACTCATAATCATATTCATGTGTATGAAAATGTATCTTAGGGATGTCTTCCTCTTTCATCATGATTTGTTGGTATCCATATTAAAGGTCAAGTTTAGTGAAAATATTGGATCCATGAAGTTCATCCAAGAGGTCATCATCAATAAATAGGATAGGAAATTTGTCCTTGGCGATCAAATTAACAAGAGTCCAAAAATCAGGACACATATGATGAGTACCTTCCTTGTTTAATACCATTATCACTACTTATGAGTAAGGAATAATGCTAGGACATATGACTCCCACCTACAAAAAATTTAAATGATGTTTTCAATTCCATAATCCATTCCTCTATGCAAAAGGGCTCCAATAAGGATCCACATTGGGTGGTTGACTACGTGGAATGTGAGAAAAGCCATGGTCATGCTCCCCATGTGAAATTGGTGAACCCTATGGTGTTTTTAATACCTATTGATACTTATAGAGGACTAGCTACAAATTATGATTATCATACTGATCGCCACATTTTCATATCGGTCACCACATTTCATCATACCTCCATTGGAAATCCAAAATATTTGAAAATTAGGTATAGGATGGACATAACAAGGGGTTTCTGTAGCCACTCTTATATGAAAAAAAATTGTGGGTGTTTCCATTTTCAATTAGTACAATCACTTTGCGATTCTTGATATAATAAATCAACTTCAATGTTTAGGGTGACAAGAAACTGGATAGGGCATGGAGCGAAATTTGGGTTTTTTTGCAAGGATCTTGCAAATGTTGGATTACTAAGAGGGGGGGTGAATCAATAATAGAAAAATTTAATCCTTTTCCACCATAAAATTCAAGTGTTATATAAATATATCATTATCATCCAATAGTTGCAGAGTAAATAAACAATAAACAAATGAGAAATCACACACATACATAGTACACTAGTGTTTTACGTGGAAACCCAAAGCGAGAGAAAACCACAGAATGCTTTTTCTTATATGTATTTAAGAATTACATTCATTGGAAGAACCGAATTCCTTTGTTTTCCATATGCAACTGGAAGGAGGCTCCAACCCTCTAGTTTCTCACGATACAACCTAAAGGAAGTTCCAACTCCTCAATTCTCTGGCTACAACCAAAAGGAGGCTACAACCCCCTAGTTTCTCAGGCTACAACCCGAGGGAAGCTCCAACTCCCCAGTTCTCTGGCTACAACTAGAAGAAGGCTACAACCCCCTATGTTATATGGCTACAATAGGAATGTGGCTACAACCACCTATCCTTGCCTCGTCCAACCACCCTGATGTAAAAGTAGAATGATGAAACCATTGTCACATTATCAGTGTGATATATATTGTTGTAAACCTGTACCAATAAACCTATAATCAACCTATAACAACTTGTACCAATAACTTGTACGAACATGTACAATACATCAACCTGTACCTCAAGCTATACCAAAACCAAATTCATCAACCATGCACCAAACCTATACAAATAACATGTCCAAACAACCTATAATTAACCTGTACCATAAGTACATCAACCATGCACCAACCTATACCTCAACTTGTACCATCAATGAGTGCATAAACCATGCACCAAATATGTACCAATAATGCATCCAATACACAAACTATGACTCATCAATATGTACCAACATCATCAACTATACACCCCATGTATGTGCCAACTCATCAACTACTTGTCTCAACCATGTACCATACATTTACCTCAACCAAAATCCCTCATCAATTTCATCATCCAAATCTGATCTGATCACATATACCTCAAACACTATACCATAAGTCTGTACCTCAAACCATGTGCTAGAATCTTACTATTATACAACCTCTATATGTACCAATAACTTCAACAAGATACCTCAACCAAAATCCCTCAAACATGAACCAATATTAAACTTCAGTCAATATGCCTTAGATCAACTCTACAAGAAGCCATAAACTCCCAAGAGGGCATCCAACGTATTTACAAGGAAAACCCTCAACTTGATTAATAAATTCAACACTACACATATGAGAACCATACCTTTTTTTTCTTCTTGTAGTGTTTTGTTTCCACGGTATTGCTATCGCGAATCCACTGCCACAATTTTTTTGCCACACTTTTTCTACTGCAGTTTTTCTGCTGCACTTTTCGTGCTGTGATTTTTCTGCCACACTTTTCATCCTGCACTTTTCCTGTCGCACTTTTTCTTCCATAGTTTTCCTAGCGCAATTTTTCTGTCGCACTTTTCCTGCCGTACTTTTCCTGCCACAATTTTCCTGCCGCACTTTTTCTGCTGCAATTTTTCTGCCGCACTTTTTCTGTTGCAATTTTTCTGCGGCACTTTTCCTGCCACACTTTGTTTTCCACAATTTTCCTACCACACTTTTTCTGCCGCACTTTTCTTGCCGCACGTTTTCTGCTGCAATTTTTCTCTATCAATAATACCTTCCCAAATAACCTTTCACAAAAATAGATATTCAATATTATTCAAGTGTGATTTGAATGATATACCCTTTCCTCTTATTTATACTTTTATGTAGCTTCCTCAAAGGGTTACCTTCTAACCCTCTTAACCCACTTTCCTTATTTTAGGGTTAACCCACTTATAACCACTTGCCCACTTAACTTAACCACTTTCCATAATTAGTAAGTTATCCATTAACTTTATTATTTAAATAATTTCTTTTGCATCCTCTGACTACTTTGACCTTTTGGGGCTTCTAGATGACTCATGAGGGTTCTCCAAATTCACATGGACATAACTCTCTAACTGTGAGGAGTTATGTGATGTTCCACATACCACAGGAAATGGAATGACATCTATGATCCATATAGAATAGTTTTACCTGCAAATATATCAATAGTCATACCATTATCCATCAAACAAACTTGGGTCCATTACCCAAACCTTTGTGCTACCGGAATTCGCTATCGGAATTTCTTCAAGGGTTGACATCAATAACAACCAAACCAATTAATCAACAATATCCCCCTTTGGCATTGATGGAAAAACTTTGATGCAATACTGAAGTCATGTCATACAATACTGAAGTCATATCACTCATTCTCTTCTTGTGACCATCGCTCCCCCTGGAACCATGCCTCTCTGATCTGCATCTGATAAATTTCTCCCCCTTTTCCATCAATGGAAAATGTATCTTTCCATCCGGGACTGCTCTCCCTAGCTGAACTTTCCTTGGGGATACTCCCCCTGACTAAACTCTTCCTGAAACTAATCTCCCGACCTGAACTATCCTCTTTATGATGCTTCCTTGTGTAAATATAAGACATATAAGATAAGCATTCAAAAGAATTCATTTTGGAGTAGATATTACTCCAAGTCTCTAGCGAATATACTCAAGGGATTCCCATGGAAGAAGTTTTTTAAGGATCTCTGCCACTTTTTATTTTGTGCCCACATATTCAACTCTGATGTTCTTCTTTGCAACTTTTTCCCATAGAAAGTGATACTTGATTGGAATGTTCTTCGTCTTGGAGTGCATCATCGGGTTCTTTGAGATACTGATGGTGCTTGTATTATCACAATAGATTGGAATGGCCTTATCATACTCAACCTATATATATTTTAGAGTTTGTTTCATCCATAGAACCTGTGTACAACATGTTGTTGCTGCAATATATTATTCTTCGGTTGTAAATAAAGATATTGATGATTGTTTCTTGCTTAGAAATGATACTAAACCCTCACCCAAGTAGAACATTTCTCCACTAGTGCTTCTTCGGTCATCAATGCAACCTGCCCAATCTACATATGTGTATGCAATAAGTGATAGATACTTTCCCTTTGGATACCATAATCCAAAATCTTATGTTCCTTTGAGATATCTGAAAATCCTCTCCACTGCTACGACATGTGATTCCTTTGGTGCTACTTGAAATCGTGCCACCTATCCAACTGCTTACATTACATCTGGTCTGGATGTTGTCACATATAGTAAGCTACAAATCATTTACTTGTATTTCCTCTGGTATGTAGACTTTGAATCATCATCTTTTCTCAACTTGCAACTGGTTTGCATAGGAGTGGCAACAGGTTTGCAATCTTCCATTTCAAACCTCTTTAGCCTTTCTCTGATATACTTATTTTGAGAAATAAAAATTCCTGGGTTTCTTTGACGTATCTGAAGACCTAGAAAGAAGGATAGTTCTCCGAGTGATGAAATTTCAAATTCATTATGCATATCCTTTGGAAATTTATGGCTTAACCTGACATCATTTCTTCCAAAAATAGTATCATCAATATAAAATTCAATTAATAAAATACTATCTTGAGTTACCTTTATGTAGAGGTTGTTGTCTGCATTTCCTTTTATGAACCCTTCCTACTATATATATTTATCCAGTCTAGAGTACCATGCTCTAGGAGCCTGTTTTAGACCATTAAAGGCTTTCTTCAATTTGCACACGTAATTTGCATTCTCTGATAACTAAAATCCTTCTAGTTGTTCGATGTAGAATTCTTCTTCATTTCTTGCTTCTTCTTCGTAAAGTTGTTCCATTGATTCATTTTCTTCTTCCTTTAATTCTTGTCCACCTATTTCATCAATTGTTACATTGATGCTTTCCACAATTTGTTTCTATCTCAGATTGTAACACTTGTATGATTTCCTTGTACTTGAGTAACCAAGAAGTACTCATTTGTCCACATAAGAGTCAAACTTTCCCATTCTTCCATCTTCTCTTTTGATGTAGCGTTTTCTTCCAAATGCTCTGAAGTGATTCACATTTGTTGGTCTTCCTTTCCATATCTCATAAGAAGTTTTTTCATTGTTGTTTCTGAGCATTACTCTATTTTGAATGTGAATTGTTGTATGCACTACATGTGTCCAAAAAATATATGTCTATTTTGAATCCATTAGCATTGTTTGAGTCATTTCCTGTGTAATTACCATCCATTATGATAATGTTCCTTTGTCTTTGAACCACTCTCTGAACCAATCTATGAATCCATTCTCTTGTCCAATGTCATATATCTGTCCAAACCTGCTAAGTGTTCTTATGAATCCATCTTCATCCATATTATCCAAGACTCTACTGCACACTGTCCATAATGTTGACCCATTTATCACTCTACTATCATGAAGTATTCACTACTACATTTGATTGTACTTCTGCTAACTGAATTCTTTGGATCTATCTATTCAAACTCCGTGAGTAGCTCGAAAGATGGTTCATTGGTCTATCACAACTATCGCATAGACTCCCCCTATCTAATATTCATGTTACCTGGGAGTCTCTAATTCGTATGGCTCAGAAAAATTCCTACTCTAATGTGTATTAATCATCATCTTCATTGGTAGATTCATAATCTCGCTGAGCTCTGAATTATTTCTTTACGTCTATGGATTCATCTTTCACTATAATTCCTGAAAGTACAATCTCTTGAACCTCTTCCTTATTTACTTGTCCTTCTTTTCTTCCAGTTGTTTTCCAAACCTTTCTGTATCTGGCATCTTTGGTTTTCTCTGTAAAATTTTCTTCATCTCGTTTTATTGCCAATCTTATGATCTCTGGGACCTGGTCTTTGTTCACCTGTTCTTCTTGTTTTCTTATCCATACTTTCTTACATATGATACCAGCGTTCTCTTTCATTGAAGTATCGATCATGCTTCTACAATCACTTGTTATGTATCCATAGTTATGACATTTGTAATATTCAATGTTACGTGGGGCCACATAGGCATTTATTTCTTGAACATTTCTTTTATAATCCCTACAATATGCAACCTTATGTCCAAAGTTTGTGCAATAAAAACAATAACCATAAAATAAATTTGCATACCTGGTAGTGAATGATCTTCTTTGTGGCGTAGTCCTTCTGAATTTTTTCCTTGACTGATCATGATCGTGATTGAAGCTTCTTTTTGGATTGAACATGGATAGTTGTATTGAAGATGTATCTTCAATAGTTTTCTTAGATTCTGGTTGACCATCATTCCTTCCTTTGAGTACTTTTGCATAACTCTTTCTATTTTCTTCATTCTTCTTTTCTAGCAACCAAGAGTGATTCTCTTCATTCTCTATAATTGATGTGGATGTTTCTATCTCTTCAACATTCTTGTTGAATTTGACAATTCTACTTCTCAATGTGACAACTTCTTCTTCGAGCTTCTCAACCTCTTATTCTTTCTTCATTATAAGAGAATTCATGAATTCTTTTGTTCTTTTCTCTTCTTCAAAATGAATTTTTAATGTGATTATTTCTTCTTCAAGTCCTTTCTCTTCTTGACCAAACTCTGCCTCAAGTTGGTTTATATCATTATTTCTTTCCTTAATATGATATCATCTCTCTCATTTTTTCTTCTTCCTTCTGTGCTTCTATGTTGTCTTCCTAATACTTCTTTTGATATTCAATATTTTCTTTGATCTTTATGGCTTCCTCTAGCCGAGTTCTTAAGTTTTTGATGACCTGTTGGGATTCTTCAAAAATGTGAACACATTCCTTTTGTTTCATCAATTCTTTCTTGAGTGACTTTTTTTCTTCTCTTAGTTCATCTAAAGAACTAATCAATTTTCCTTCATAATTGTCTTCCTTTTCAATTAGTTTTTTTGTATCATTTCCTTCATGGCATTCTATTTCAAGATGTTTTTGTTTTTCACAATTAAATAAAAACAACATACCTCTGGTGATTATGTACTCTTCCTCTTCTGAATTTGTTTGACATGGTGAACATAATTCTTTTTGATCTGTATCTACATCTTCTTTGGAATTTTCTGAATTTGCGATGGGTGAATAATATATTTCATGTAATTTATCCCAAAGTTCTTTGGCTGATGAAAATTTACCAAACTTTTCTCTTATCAGATTTGGTAATCCTTCCCAGATGAAATCCATTTCTATTTTGTTATTCTTCTTCAATTCCTTCTTGGCTACAGTCTTTACCCTTTTTGAACTATCATATCCTATAACAAATCATAGCCAAATATAATTTCCCTGTGCCTGCAAAAATACTTTCATCCCTGTTGCGCCTCTTTTGTCACCTAAATGAGCAAAACAAAGGTGCTTACAAGATTAGTTGGGTTAGCTAATCAAGACAGATGTAAGGAAAAGGGTTAGAGAAAGAAACATAAAAGAAAAAACTAAGAAATAAACTAAGAAATAAAATAACAACTAAACTATTGAGCATAAGGACATAAGAACAAAAAACCAATAAGACTCATGTCACCAATGGCAAGGATTATATTAGTGAAAGAAAACACCAAGAAGAAAGAGGACTATGGGTCCCTTCTTCCTCCAAGGGAGGGCTCTTGGACCCCCACAACTAAGCTGTTCTTACAACTTTGAATGAAATGGTGAAAGAATCCCAAGCTAATCCACTCAAGAGGTGATATGGATTGCCCAATGTAATGATGCTAGTATACTCTTGATGAAAATAGAGGATTCCCCAAGAGAATAGCAGCAGCATAACCTTGCTAATGAATTCCTTGAAAATGAAGTGCACCCATGGCCTTGTTTTATAGAACCTCTTTGAGGTATTGTGCAACCAGCTTGTAGTGTGAAAAGAGGCTATTTAGGGCATTTTTAGGTCTTTGACCAGCCACCCAGTCAGACTCAACCGAGATTTGGGTGTCAAATCAACTTGGAAGCTGAACCAGAAGTGAGTGAGAGGTCGACCAATCTCATAAATGTGTCGTTCTCAGATGTCCGTGGCTTTTAGCGACCACATTCTTGCATCATGCGCATGTGCACTTTTAGTGTGTTTTTGGATCGCACATGTGCACGCGGGCCCTGTGTAGTCATAACGCACCTTAATTTTATCACTGGTTGTATAGTTTTGGACCTTTTGGAAATGATTTTGTGGTAATTTTGGTCCATGGGTGACCTCATAACTATTTGACGATGCTATATTCCTTTAACCATTTGCGGACGAAATTTCAGTGATAACATATGCCCCCTGATGGATGAGGTTAGGAACATACGTATAGCCAAAATTCATCAATGTTTCTTCTACTGAGAGTGCTATTGTAAGAGAGAGCGATAGTGAGGGTATCAAGAGTGACCCGTTGGAGGGAGAAGGGAACTTGTAGAATCCAACCTTCCATAAGGTGTGTAAAAATAAATTGTGTACAAACGAGATGGGCATGCCCCATGCTCGTGTCATGTAACTCAAAAAAGAATGGTATTGTATAGTAACTGAAATAGTGTGTTGATGTAGACAACTACAACGCCCTCAGGGGTGGTTGTAATAAAGGAAGAAGACAATTCTGAGGAGGAACATACTCTGAATAGTAGGAAATGACACCTGTAAGAAGTGTCACGGATTCTGTAGGTACTGATAGCCCAACCAAGTTCAAAGGTCTTCGACAAATATAAGAAATAACTACAATAGTCACAAAGTAAGACCCACCGTAACATGAGAAAGTGTTGAAGTCAAATGTTATGGGGGTCAATGACAGCAGGGAGCAATTGTGGTTCTCCCTGTGTCATCTGAGACCTCTCATTGGAAAGGTAATGAGAGTCAAGATACTGTCGCCCTTCTAGAAACTATGTTGATGTCGACAAAAGGGGGAGGTGACTCCAAGAAGCAAAGGGTTTAGTGAAATCTACTAGGTGAGGTTAGGAACTGAGGAGGTACATGGAAAAAATCAAGGCGTATGAAGACTCAAGACTGCCCTTGGTTGGGGGTATATGTGAAGTATAAGTGGCCGCAATCGTTCAACTAGGTCGAGTGTCAGGGGGACAACAAAACGTGGGATAAGTTGTGCCAAAGGTGGGACAAAGTGGACAAACTCAGAGAGAAGAGGTAAGTGGCATGTGGGATACTCGAAGTATATGGACGATGTCAATAGGAGTAGATGATAAGGAGTGCCCCAACCAAGGGCGACATGGGTTGTGTTTGCCAAAAACGGGAAGAAGGTCACCAAAGGTGACGACAAAAAGATATGTAAATGCTGGAAACAAAGGATTTTTACAATTTATAAAGAATAGTTTGGGATGAGTGTACAAATACAGAAATAGGTGCCCCAATGTAATATGGTTGAGCCGGTGAGGGCGCAATGTGCTTGGAGAACTGGTGGAGGTTGGGGGCCCATGGGTGGGTTTCTGTATGAGGTAGATGGTATGGAGGGAAATTTACGAAGGGGCAAACAGATTGTGGATGAAATGGAGGGTTAATGATACTGCGAAGGCGCAGTCAAAATAGAACCTTGAAGAGATAACCTAAGAGTTCATTGGGAAAGCTAGAAAAATGAGGAGAAGGAGGATGTGGTTGATTCACGACATGATGTAATACTATCGGGACTCCCATCCCTAAAGGGTTGAAAAACAACATGAGTGTCAAAGTGCCAAAGGGTGCTATGAATGGGACAACTCATGTGGGGGAGAGTGCTACTGGGTGACAGTACCTAAAATGCAATGGAGGTGTAGGTACTGCAGAGCCGTAGATGGGGATCCTAAAGGGAAATTTTAGAGGGTGTGACTGGAGATGCAATTGAGATTCAGAGGGAATGATTACATGCCAGTGTTGATTATATACCTGAAGGGGTTGCGCTGATGTATGATGACCAAGTGCCTTCACACATGAAAACCAAATACCTGACGTGAAAAATATCTGAAGAGAATCGAACATACAAGCATTTATTTTATAATTTTAAAAATGAGTAGGCATACCTGAGTGCGTCATGGGCAGATGCTCCGTCGGGGAAAAGGGAAAATGATAACCTGATGGAAATGTCTGTGTAAGAGGATGAATATGGTTCGGAAAATGGAGCTTATGGGCTCCTATACCAAAGAATGAAAGTAGGAAAAAGGGCTTAGATATGGATGGTGGGTCCATAATGCCATCCCAGTTTTACTGACACTATGGACGATCAGGCGGTAATTTGGTGGGATTTGGGGGTAAATCCTCGGATAAGTCATCCAAGAACCACAGAGGAATAGGGAGTGCCTCTAGGTCAGGAGAAATGATATGAAGAACCTCTAGTAATGAGGTAAGGTTAATTATCGATTTTGTAGGGGGCGTAGGGGTGTGAATCAGGGTCGATTGGCATTGCCTGTATTCAATGATGATAGGACATTGGTATGTAAAATGATCTAAGGATTCACATAGAGAGTAAGGGCATCTCATATGTTCATTGACTGAAGTTGTGACATAATGGATGTCAGTGATGTTTGGTAGGGATGATGTACCTATATTGGGTTCATTCTAGAAGCGTTGGCGTACTGTGACTAATGTCTGTCGGAAGTGAGGTAGTGTTGGGCAATGATGTGTATAATGGCCATATTCTGAACATATAGCGCAAGCGAATTTGGTTCACAACCCTTTGCTACTTGAGTTAGGGGAGGTAGCGGTAGTACTTTCTATAGTGGCGAGCGGTGATGGTGTTTGATTGAGGGGAATTAGGTTACGTAACTCTAGTAGAGATGGGCATTTGTTGGTTGGGTTTCCATCTTTCTCACATAGAGCGCAAGGAGTTTGGATGCGTGGGGGGAGTGGAGCTGTGGGCTCCTTCTTCTTTCACCTGCCCCCCGTTGTGGCAGGGAGGTTAGTGAGTGGGGGTGTAGAGGGTATGGTGTGAGTGAGTATGGGAATTGTCATTGGGATTCTTTCTGTTTGGGGGGGAAGGGATGGTTGAGGAACCATCTCTGGTGGATGTAAATACCAAAATGGAATTGCCAACACCATATTAGGGAGAGTAAGCATTGCAGCTACTTGGAAAGCTTGTACGCCTAGTGGAGGGTAAAAGAAGGGGATTTGAGTAATGGCTTGGGGAACTGTCTCCCAAACTGGGATATGGCCTTGGGGAGAGGTGAAATTGTGAATTGGTGGAGTTGACGAGTTCACAGGAGGCTCGTGAGGGAGGAGCTCTGGGACTAGTGGGATGCCACATAGGATAGAAGCCTCTTTGGGAGAAAGGGTATCCTCCATGTCAGTTCCTTTGGATGATACGACGCATACCTGATTGGAAGGACGAAGGAGCGGTGGTGCACCATGGTAAGTTCCTAACAATGATGGGTCTTTGAAAATCCCGGGGCCCATTTCGATGAGTGGGTATGCTTCATGACGAGTGTGGATGAGAGGGGGAATGTTATCAATGTTGGCAGAAGGGTTGGGCTCATAATGTGAAACTTGGTCAATGGTAATGATCTTCCCGTTATGGGGGAACATCATTGTTCGAAAGACGGAAGAGGCATTGACCTTCATAACGTACATGTAGCTATGATCGAACAAGATATTATAATCGAGTGGGGCATCGATAACTTCAATGTCGATGAGAATGGTCTTGCCCCTGAGTTCGACAGGGACATTTTGGAAGAGCCCTTCAGGAGAAGATGGTCGTCCATCATAAGCTATTAAGGTAATGGCAGATGGTATGAGTTTGGGGGAACCAAGTTTCTGCCATACAGACTTGGACATGATGCATGTGGATGCACCTTCATCGATGATGCATCAATGAACTATAATGTTCCGAATTTTAACTGGAATTTGAAAAGCGATTAGAGTGGGGAGGCGAGGTTCTCCACTGTCGAGGTCAAATGTGATGAGTTGAGTATCTGTGGGGTCGACTGTCCCCAAGGCGTAAAGTAATGATTTCCGTTGAGTGGGACAAGTTTGAATGACTTCTAAGACTGGCATGGCAGCCGAGGATTGTGCTAAGTCATCGACCAAACTGTAATTATGAGCCGCCCTATCTTGGGGGTTGTGGACATTCCTACACAATGGGATGTGACGGATGTGAAGAGGTGTTTCGGCGTTAGGGCGAGGAATCACCAATGGGGGTCCCGTCGGTGCTAGGATTGTTTCTGGGGGAATGGGAGGAGACTTAGAAGATTCACAGTATTGACGACTACGTGTTTGTAGAAGGATCTCTTTCTCACTGGTGAGGAGGATAGTACAATCTACGGGATTGTTTGGATTGGGATACTGTCCCAACTGTGGTGGGGTAGGCTTCATGTCCTGTTGGGTGTTCATTACACCATAGTGTGGAATGGGATTCTACAGCATGGTTGGGGGAGGTTGTTGCACGTATTTTTGTGGGGCCTGCTGAGGGGCAGGTGGTGCTGGAGGATGTGGTACACTTCTTGAGTCTTTCATCCGTTTAAAATCAACGATTTGGGGGAAATGATGAGTATAATGACCGAACTCACCGAAAAGGGCACAAGGGAAGGTGGTTCTAATATTATTGTTATTTCTCCCTTGACGCCTATTGTTATTTCCCCCCTGGGGGTTCTGATTCCCTTGATTTTGGTTTCCCCCAGTAGGTTGGTTTTGTTGGGGGTGATTCTCGCCTTGACCTGGGTTGCTATTGTTCCTATTTTTTCCTTTCTTTTTGGCATTATTCGACTGATGGGTCTGATTTTCCGTATTCAGCTATTCAAAATTTTGATTTTGCTGAAGGGGAGAATGTTGAACAAAATTCAACCCAGCGTGAGGGTGTGGGGGAGCTATGGGATGTGGAGGACCAGGGAATGGAAAGTACGGATTCTGTGGGGATAATGATTTATAAAGTACATAGGAAGGCGTGGTGCTTTCGCTAGTACTTAGAGTATAAACTGAGGTAGAGGGAGCACCAAAACTTCTTTGGATAGGTGGGTGTATTGTGGGTGTTGGCGGTGGCCAACTGATAGGTGGAGGAAGAGAAACAGGGTATGGCTGTTGATAAGGGGGTGGAGGGTAATAAGAGGTTCCCCCATATGTCGGTGGATATTGAGGTGTGCCATACATCGGTTGTTGTTGGGGTTGTGTACTGTGGTCCGTGGTATTACCAATCAATCCATCTGCTGAGTGAGACATCCTGGGTTTGTCTTGGCTGAATGGAACGAGTTTTGGGAGATCAGGAAGTACTGTGTACAAGTACCCTGATTATGAATAGATGAGGTCATATTGTTGAGCCTTACTGATGGCTTCTTCTTTTGATTGAGAGAAGGTGGAAGCTACATTTTTACCGAGGAGAGAGACAAGTGATCTGAGAAACCAGTCAAGACACTATTGTTTGGTGGTTTCAGCTTTGCACAAACTATGTCATCTATGCCACTCGTGAATGTGATCAGTGATATGTGTGGCTGAGGTTTGTTTAAAATTAGAGAGTAGTTCAAGACCATTATCATGGCAGATTGGTAATTGGAAGAAGGTCAAAAATGATTTGGCCAAGGACTCGAAAGTCGCATAGGACCCTGATTTTTCATCTACATACCATTTGCCTAATGGACCAGTGAGCGTGTGTTGAAATAATCGTAGTCGGATGGAATCATCCATAATGTTGTTGGAAGAGCACCATAGGTGGAAAGTCATGACATGGTTGGTAGGGTCATCCCCTGCCTTTCCTTCAAACTTGGGGATGTCTGAAGGTAGTTTGGTAGGCATTGTAGGCCATGTCGGGTCATGCAATATAGGATCATTTGTGAGTTTTCTTAGATTTAGTATGTTAATAGAGGCCAAATATGGCATCTGAAGTGGTGGTGGAGGATTAGTTCTAGCCATGGTGTGAGTGTTCTATGAGCCTGACACTTGAGGGGGGCTAGGTGGGTTGGTACTTCCCCCTTGAGAGGAAGTTGGTCCCCTGCTTCCATGTAAAGGAGAGAGAGTAGATGATGGCCCTTGGGAAGTGGACCCAAGTAAGGTGGAACCAAGAAAATATGATTCTAAGACAGTGGCACTCACAGGGGTGTGAGAAGGTGGTGCCGGTGAGTTGGCAAGACTAGTAACTCCCCCTAAAATAGGAGGGAGGTTTAGCAAGCATTTGGAACAACATGGGTTCTTTGGGTTCCCTATGATGTCCAACTAGCTGAGTGGATGTGTGCGAATTGTGGTGAGAGTAAAAAATAAACAAGAGCCTTTGGTTGCAATTTTTGAACTTTACACGATATATATCTAAATCAAAATGTAATCAAAAGTGCATCATACATACAATATTTTGAAAAAGAAGCATATATGTGGATAAGTGGGTTTTGTCCACGTGGGGGATCAAAGAAAACAAATGCTTGTGTCCTAAAAGACATAACGTCCTTCCTCTCAAATAGCACTGGACCTTCCAATAGTACTCAAGTCTGAAGTCACCGAAAAAGAAACTAGTGAAGGATGAAGTAATCAGTTATAATGAGGGGTAAAGGGGGCATATCCCGAAAGAGTTGGTGATATTTCCCAATAGCCACACAAAATTTGATCAAGGTGCAATTGCAGCCCACAGTTTCCACCTGGGTAGATGTCCTAAAATTTGGTCACTAGGTACCTCGGTCAAAGTGCGACATTTAGATTTTCGGCCTAAGAAATGGGTCACGGGCTGGATCCTATCCAAGAGGTGGGTGCCTCAAGGGGGGATGAACAGAACAAATGGGCCTAGGCCTTCAACCCTTCACATGTATCTCCCCGCCTTATGGTTTTAGGAACACTTGACTTGGAGGATTTACAGTTCCCTATTTGACAACTTTTAGTGTTTTGACAATGTGAGAACCAGATAACGATGAGTTATTTGGATGCCTATCCCCGAAATCCTACCTAGACTAAAAATTTCTTTTGGCACCTCCTGTGGAGGAAAACTTAGTGAGTTTTTAGAAAATTTTTAGATGTGGTTGCTTGAGAGATTGGGGGTGTGATCCAATCTCGTTGAAATTAAATGGGAGTGGATAGTTTCGTCAAGAAAAGGGTGGGGTGTTTCAGAATCCCTTTGGAGGAAACTTACTTTGACCTCCACGTTTCTAGATGAAAACCATGTGAGTGATAAGTGACTTTTGTGTGTGAATGAGTGAAAGTGTGCCAATGTTTTAATGAATTTGGTGTCACCTTGTTGCATGTGGACTTTTTTTGGTCCTTACAAGTGTTGATTACCTAATTAACTAAATGCCTTTGGTACAACCTTGCGTAATTCAAAATTCTCTAGGAAGCTAGCATGTGAACATGTGGGTCCTTTACTATTTCTTTAACTCCCTATTGTGATTTAATTTAAGAAAGATTTGAAACTATCCTAGATTGTGATCATATGGGCATGTATGTGCCCGTTACAAAACCTTTAAACTTCCCTAGTGATTTAATCTAAGAAAGTAAATTTCAACACTATCCTATCTTTGTAGCATGTGGGCATGTATGGGGCCTGTTACAATCTTGAGATGTGTTTGAAAAATAAACTAAGAGTCCCGAGGGGGCTGTTTTCCTCTCCTAAAGGTTTTAGTCTTTTTAAGGGAGATGAAATTGTCCTACAATCTTTTTCTGATTCTCAAGGTCACTTGGAAGCGCGAGAGAAGAGCATACTAAGCGATTGTTATCCAACTTCTGGTCCCAATGCAATTTTTATGTGATTACAAATGATTCCAACTTATACTTTTAGTCAAAGCAAGCCATCCATGTGGCCAAATGAAAGCAAAAGAGGAAATAATGATTTTAAACCCCCCTAAGTGCCTATGTGTTTTGACTAAACCCTTTATATGAAGAGGGAACTAAGTGTGGTGTAGATTACAATATGCATGAAATCATTTTTAAGAAGGCTAGGGGCCTTCCCCAAATCACAAACAAGCTTACAATGTGTATTTTTCTGCACAGGTGCACGGGTCTCAGAGTAGACAGAGGCGCACTGAGCGCCTGTGTGCAACCCGAAACCGTCTTTTGGGCGCAGGTGCGTAGAAAAACACTGTGATTTTCGCGCACGTGCGCATAATGCGCGACTATGGGCCAAAAAACCGATGCACAACTGACACACGACCGTGAAGAAAATTCCAGATGGAATTCTCTCAATTCAACTTTGAATTGGATGTTTTGCAGGTCGGCTTGGGCCGGTTAAGATACCTACAGGTTAAATAAACTAAAAGAAGAGCTATAAAAACCCAAATGGGGTAGGAAATTGATACCTTTCCCCAGTGGAGTCGTTAATCTGTTGCGCCTCTTTTGTCACATAAATGAGCAAAATGGAGGTGCTTACAAGCTTAGTTGGGTTAGCTAAGTAAGACAGTTGTAAAGGAAAAGGGTTATAGAAATAAACATAAAAGAACAAACTAAGAATTAAACTAAGAAATAAAAGAACAACTAAACTATTCAGCATAAGGACATAATAACAAAAAACCAATAAGACTCATGTCACCAATGGCAAGGATTATATTGGTGAAAGAAAACACCAAGATGAAAGAGGACTATGGGTCCCTTCTTCCTCCAAGGGAGGGCTCTTGGACCCCCACAACTAAGCTCTTCTTACAACTTTGAATGAAAAGGTGAAAGAATCCCAAGCTAATCCACTCAAGAGGTGAGATGGATTGCCCAATGTAATGATGCTAGTATACTCTTGATGAGAATAGAGGATTCCCCAAGAGAATAGTAGGAGCATAATCTTGCTAATTAATTCCTTGAAAATGAAGTGCACCCATGGCCTTGTTTTATAGCACCTCTTTGAGGTATTGTGCAACCACCTTGTAGTGTGAAAAGAGGCTATTTAGGGCATTTTTAGGTCTTTGACCAGCCACCCAGTCGTAGTCATCCAAGATTTGGGTGTCAAATCAACTTGGAAGAAGAACCAGAAGTGGGTGGGAGGATGACCAATCTCATAAATGCACCATTCTCAGATGTGCACAGCTTTTAGTGACCACAGTTGCGCATCGTGTGCATGTGCACTTTTAGTGCATTTCTGGATCACGCATGTGCATGTGCGCCCTATGTATTCATAACACACCTTAATTTTATCACTGGTTGTATAGTTTTGGACCTTTTGGAAATGATTTTGTGGTAATTTTGGTCCATGGGTGACCTCATAACGGTTTGACAATGTTGGATTCCTATAACCATTTGCGGACGAAATTTCAGTGATAACAATCCTTCTTCTCCACATCTCATACTTTAAACCATTCTGACCATTAAACATTGGTACTCCATTCTCATAATAATCCATGATCTCCTTCCAATGGTTAAACTATTTCCTGAAGGAACCTTCTCTGATACCAATTGTTGGACTACTGAGAGGGGGGTTAAATCAGTAATAGATAATTTTAATCCCTTTTCACCATAAAATCAAAGTGTTATATCAATATAGCATTATCATCCAATATTTTCAAAGTAAATAAACAATGAACAAATGAACAATCACACACATACATAGTACACCAGTGTTTTACGTGGAAACCCAAAGCGGGAGAAAACCACATAATTCTTTTTATTATATGTCTTTAATAATTGCATTCATTGGAAGCACCAACTTCCTTTGTTTTCTAGCTGCAACTGGAAGGAGGCTCCAACCCCCTAGTTTCTCATGATACAACCTGAAGGAAGCTCCAACTCCCCAATTCTTTGGCTACAACCAGATGAGGATAAAACCCCCTAGTTTCTCAGGATACAGCCCGAGGGAAGCTCCAACTCCCCAATTCTCTGGCTATAACCAAAAGTATGCTACAACCCCCTATGTAATCTAGCTACAACCGGAAGGTGGCTACAACCACTCGACCTTGCCCTGTCCAACCTCCCTGATGTAAAAGTAGAATGATGGAACCACTGTCACACTATAATTCTGAGATATATTGTTGTAAACATGTACCAATCAACCTGTAATCAAACTTTAAAAACCTGTACCATTAACCTGTGCCAACATGTACCATACATCAACCTGTACCATAAAACAATGCATAAACCATGCACCAAACTTGTACAAATAACCTATCACAATAACCTATCCAAACAACCTGTAATCAACCTATGCCATAAGTGCATCAACCATGCACCAACCTGTACCTCACCCTGTACCATTAACAATTTCATCAACCATGCACCAAATATGTACCAATCATGTATCAAATACACATAAACTATGAATCATCAAGATGTACCAACATCATCAAATATACACCTCATGTATGTGCCTACTCATCAAATACTTGTCTCAAACATTTACCCAACATGTACCTCAACCAAAATCCCTCATCAATTTCATCATCCAAATTTGATCTGATCACATATAACTCAAACACTATACCACAAGTCTATACCTCAAACCATGTTCTAGAACCTCATTGTTATACAACCTCTTTTTGTACCAATAAATTCAGAACAATACCTCAACCAAAATCCCTCAAACATGAACCAATATTAAACTTCAGTATATCTGCCTCAAATCAACTCTACAACAAGCCATAAACTCCCAAGAGGGAATCCAACATATTTACAAGGCAAACCCTCAACTTGATTCATAAATTATGTTATCACCATAACAATTTTCAGATAGGATCCAAGTTTCAAATTTAGCGGGGGACTAAAGCAGCGTAGAGATATGGTGCGATTTGGAAGATCGAGATACATCTGGAGGAAAAGGGTCAATATAACGGAGGCACAAAATGAGGGGCTCGACGAACCATAGATCTTGAAACATTCCATATCAACGACCAGGACGCATATCGGATGATGAAGTAACGTGAAGGAAAATTTTTCGAGGGAGGGCTGGGGAAAATACCACAGTTTCATTTTGTGGATGCGTGGTGCCCTCATAGGTGCATCGGGGCGCAAAGAGGGTAAGTGTGAAACCACTCAACCACACCCCAATGTCACATGTTCAAATGCCATTTGAATACGTCAAATCAATGATTCGTGTAGGGAAAGGAGACAGTCGATCAAATCACCTCATGACACTCGTTCAGGTACTTTACATCCATGCAATGCCAGGTAAGTGCCGCCAGATAACTAAATCAAAGGCTCATCATTCGAAATAGATTGGAAAAACATGATAAATGAATGTACCTAAAGGTATTCTTGTCGGCAATTCATGATTAAAACTCAATGACTATCGCTCTTCAAAATATAGATGGCCTTATTCTACTCTGGGTAGTCAATGCTTCATTCGTAAGTAGAGTAATCTCAAACTTGATCAACTTCCTAATTTCTTTCAAGTTAAGGAAGACATAAATCATGTTTTCTGCAAAACTGGGAGACATGGACAAAGCCGATCAAACAACATCCAATAAACCAGGATTTTCAACCAATATGGTGAAGTCATCAGTGAATAAGAAAGAGAGGTTGGTTGCATAGATATTGGCAACAAAATTCCATACAGATCCTACAATAGAACCAGAAGTGGACAAAGAGATCAGATTAAATCCCATCATGAAAGATTTAATCATCAACGGACATGCGGATGGGCACTACAAACGAGAAGTAAAGGGGAAGAGGAGAAAGCGACAGAAGACAAGGATCAGAGCTGAGGCGATCGAGAGCATTGGGGAAAACCAACTAGTCTGGTTGAGCACTCTAAAGGAAGAAATCACCAATCTTGAATAAGTTCTCAAGTTGAATTGAGTACGTTTCAAATTTTTTTGGACATATGGCGTTCAATAAAAAAAGCCTTAGATATGTCAGTCCTGTTTATAACGCTCCCTATAAAGTAGGAGAACAGTTGTTATGTGTTACTCCTTTTTTGGAACTGATCTCTATATTTAGACTGTGGGGAAGTTGAGTCGTTTTAAATCCGGCATGTAAATTTTCTATATATATCATTCCAATGATAAATAAAGTATGAGGGAAGAAGGCCTGCCCTCGAAGCAGGAAGACTTTGTAAAATCATGGAGATAAATGGAATATACAATGCAAAAGAAATTTTTGGACTGTTTATAAAAAGATTCTAATTGGTTGTGATATGAGTTATGTTTTCTTTCATTGTATGTATTTCCTGTGATATTTATTCCATTTACATTTTCTTCTATTTAAATTGGAGAGTTAAAGGCCCAGAATTCATCTTATGATGCTCTTAGTTTAGCAATCTAAACTATGTGTATTTGTATTTATTCCTAGCTAATTCAGAATTCATTTTAATATGCTCTGATGTAGTTATGTGTTCTCATTTTTCCTCTTTCACCATGCAAATTTCAATTTAAACTCAGACTCATTGCCTCATTTATGATTTTTCCTCTTGATAGTTCAAATGATTTGTCACTACTTTATTCATTTATGACTCCATAGCCCAAATGTCACCCCCATTTCTTCAACAACTTTATAAAAAACCCCAACATAAACAAAATCTAGCCACTGATTACCAAAGAAATATGAAGTGACAGGAGAGATCCATCTTTGATTTGAGAAGGCTAGTGCCCAGCTCTAAAGTAGGTTGAAACAATTACCTCTATCATTTTTCTATTCAACTGGACAAAATTTACAGAGTGCTAACATTTTGGCGCCACTGCCAGGGACGAAATTCAAAAATTTTCCCTAGGAAAGAATGAAACGGTTGAGTTCTAAGGTCCGAGAGAAGCAGACACTTAGGCACACATTGGCTATATTCCTGCTCTAGCGACTCTACACATAAAAAAATCAGTTTGAAGATGATTCCACTGGTAGAAGAATCCATAAATTTAAATTTTCAATGGAGACTCCACTCTCAATGCAAGATCCATCTTCCAAAACATTATTGGCGACTCCACTCAAGCTTCAAATGTAATTTAGAGACTCCATTGAAAGATGAGATCCCTTGACAGAGGTATGAAAAAGAATTATGGAAGAAAACAAGTACTTAAAATTGGAGTTTTTCCAAGGCATTTCATTGTTTGTTATAAGTTTCCTTTGGTCCTTTCCTAAATATGCTAGACAAAGTTTTCTTTACCTACTGCATGTAAATGAAGATCATAACAATCTTGAAATTATATATCCTCCCCTTAAAGTTATACAAATATCTCCTCGGTTTACCACTGATTTTGATAAAAATATCTCATCTAAGCCATGTGATAACCATGACCAAGTTGATGAGCCCCATGAAGCCAAGGATGATATTTCACCTCCTGTACGTGATCCAACATCCTCCAATACCCAGCATAGATACATACCCTTGAAGCTACCCCAATTCCTCCATGATTTCCCTCCAAAGTACTGTGAGTGCTTACCTGTGTTTGACGGGGAACCTGATGCCATCTCAACTAAAAAACACATCCAAGGGTTTCAGAATTTTATAGATTTGTTTGAGATTTATCATGAGGATTTTTGTATGAGAGCCTTCTCTAAATACTTAAAGGGGGATACCAAAGATTGGTTTAAATATTTGCATCCATAGACAATTAGCTCATGGGAGGAATTGGAGAATGTCTTTTTAAAGTTTTGGGGCAAGAATAAATCTTTGGATCTCCAGCTTACAGAGTTCTATGCCTTAAAAAGTTAGAGCAATGAAACTATTTCTACATTCAGCATGAGGTTTTCCAGTATTTACTATAATTTTCCGAAAGAAATTCAACCCTCTGAAACTGTTTCCATGCTCCATTATGCTACTACTCTTCATCCAGATTTGTCTTTTCTCCTGATGGAAAGAAGACCTAAGTCTTTACAACAAATGTTCAATGATGCCTAGGATATTCAACACAATGTCCAAGCATATGAATATAGCCAAAATGAGGGGCTGGATATTCAAGAATATGAAAGTGAATATGAACAAAAAAAGGTTGATTTGAATCTTGAACATCGAGTCAATAATATCATAGCTTCTCTTGAAGTTTTCAATGCTCATAATTTTGCAAAATATTATATTCCACTTGTTGAAAGAGGAGGTGCTAGTTTAACTCCTGATCCATTTCGGGACAATCAGAGGACTGATTGTTTTATGTATTCATTTATAGACAATCAAGAAGATGAAGTTGCAAGTCAGTCTGTTGAAGAGCAGGTTGATGTTCAAACTATTTTCTTGTTAGATTATATTGCAGATGTTGTTGATTTGCCTATATATGATAAATATGATGATTATTGTGATGTTGAATTCTTGGAGCAACTAGTTGTATGTTCTCTATCAGAAAATGTTCCTTTTCAATAGTGTAATAAGAGCAATCATTCTACACATCCCAGTTACAAAGAATAGAGTATGGAATCAGCTGAAGGGAATTCTTTTCCTCTATTCTTTTCTACATTTAAATTGTTGAAAGAAAATTCTAAGATCATCATTGAAACAAATGAATGTATGTTGATGCCAAACCACACTAATTCACTTGAACAAATTGACAAGATATTGCAGAAATATTCTCATGTGTCTGATGACCCTGTTACTTGTTATGTAGATGATATTTTCATTTCAAAATTGCAGCCATTCGTTGAAGATAAATCTGAAAATGAGTGTGTTCAGCAATCCAAAGGAATTGACAACAGTGAAGAAAATGAAGGAGGTTTTGAATCAGGTGAAAGAACCTTTCCATTATGTTTTTCTTCTTTCAAATTGCTGAAGAAAAATGTTTATAATGTTTCAAATTAGAAATCCTCCACACATGATGTTGAATATGAATAAAGCAGTGGACTTACAAATGAAAACTATCTTCCTTTATGTTTTTCTTCCTTTGAATGGTTGAAAGAAAATCATGATATAACATAAGAAACAAGGAAGTCTGATTGCATTCACAGTGGCACTATTTTACATGAGAAAATTGTTATCAGTAAGGAAGACCATCAACATTCACATTCATTAAATGATCATGTAGTTGATTACTTGAAAGGATATTCAAATTCGGAGTTGCAACCTGTGCTTAACCACCAAATTGAAAAAGAATAATAAGTTGATCAAGAAATTTTTGTTAAAGGTTATTCTCCTTCTCCTTAAACTAATATATATATTCAACAATATTTCTAGCAAGACAAAGTGTTTCAAAGTTGTCTTTCTTCCCCTGAAAATGACGTGGTGGTCCAATTTCTAAGTGGCCTAGACATGGATGAGGATTCTGAAACTGCATCTATGGAGACTCCAAGCAATGAAAAACCAAATGACATAGATTTTCGGGAAAGCAACAAAACAATGTCTGCCATTTCTCAATCAGAAATACAGAAAGATAATGAAAAGGATGATGCACATGATATGGATGTCATATTTGAAGATGTTCGAGAATGTATGAATGTTTTTGTTGATATGTATGGAAGATTAGACACACCTATTGTTGTCATTTCATTCAAAAATATTCCCAAGATTGAATAAATGAAGAAAGAGAAAAAAACACTTGTGAAGGAAGCTTATTTTTCTGTCTTAACTCTTGAAAGGGAAACATTCTTTCATGTGTTTCATGATCCCATGGCACGTTATATGGAAACTTTTTATAATCAAGATCTATAGAGGATAGTGGGTTGCAAGCTTAAGGATAAAGGGAGTGACGAATTGGTGTTTGTATTAAATATGGGTCGCTTTACACCAGACGATGTTCTTCATCAATGCTTGTCTTATATTTCAAGAAATTATTATTTCCAGACTTCTCAACAAACCTTTTATTTTCTCGATGGAAATCAACAGGTTAAATCGCATGAAAACAAGAATGTGATGGAAGGGGTGAAACATGATAGTCATTTTGTGCATGTTTTAGAAGATCCATTTGCATTTTTATTGGAGGAAGTAAACAATCCAAATGTTCTTGATTTTTTGAGATTTGGATTTATGGATGGAGTTTTGAATGAATTATCAACAAAATGGCTTTGGAACAAGTGAGTGAAAAAAAAAAACAGTGGATAAAGTGTTGTCATGGCTTCTTTGGCATTATGATTTCACTTGATTGGTAGGTCGTTTCAACAATTAGGGTAGGTAGGAGTGTGCGAATAAGATTGTTGTTCAAGCATATTTCAATTTGGATTTCCAGTAGTATGTACAGTTAGATTTTAGCGGTGTATTCGATGATCAATATCTGGTTAAGAATAGTGTGCAAAGTTTGGTTTTCAGTCGACGATAGTGATAGGTCGGAGCAGGGTACACACACATGCTTTGGGAACAACCCAATGGGTAGGCACTTGGTCTACAGTTCTTTGCTACCTCACAAGGAGGATAGAATCCCCAGTTGGAGCCTATGTTATCACCATAACAATTTTCAGATAGGATCCAAGTTTCAGATGTAGCGGGGGACTAAAGCAGTGTAGAGATATGGCGCGATTTGGAAGACTAGGCTACATCTGGAAGAAAAGGGCCAGTATAATGGAGGCACAAAAGGAGGGGCCCGAAGGACTGTAGATCTTGAAATATTCCTTTTCAATGGCCAGGATGCATATTGAGAGATGAATTACCATGGAGGATAATGTTTTGAGGGAAGTCCTGGGAAAATGCCACGGTTTCATTATGTGGATGCATGGCACCCTTAGAGGTGCATCGAGTCGAAAAGTGGGTAAGTGTGAAACCACTTAACCATGCCCCGATGTCACATGTTCAAATGCCATTTGAATATGTCAAATAAACGATTCATTTAGGGAAAGGAAACAACCAGTCAAATCACCTCACACCACTTGTTCAAGTACTTTACGTCTGTGCGATGCCAGGTAAGCGTCGTCAGATAATTAACTCAAAGGATCATCATTCAAAATAGATTGGATAAATGTGATAAACCAACGTACTTGCAAGTACTCTTGTCAACAATTGATGATTAAAAATCAATGAATATCGCTCTTCAAAATATGGATGGTGTTATTCTTCTCCAGGAAATCAATGCTTCATTCGTAAGTAGAGTAATCTAAAACTAAATCAACTTCCTAATTTCTGTGAGGTTAAGGAAGACAAAAAATGTGTTTTCTGTAAAACTAGGAGACATGGACAAAGCCGATCAAACAACATCCAGTAAACTAGGATTTTCAACCAATATGATGAAGTCATCAATGAATAAGAAGGAGAGGTTGGTTGCACAGATATTGGCAACAAAATTCCTTACAAATCCTGCAATAGAACCAGAAGCGGACAAAGAGATCAAATTAAATCCCATCATGAGAGATTTAATCATCAACAGACACACGGATGAGAACTACAAACAAGAAGTAAAGAGGAAGCAGATCAAGAGACAGAAGACAAGAATCAGAGCTGAGGTGTTCGAGAGCATTGGGGAAAACCAACCAGTCTGGTTGAGCACTCTAAAGGAAGAAATCATCAATCTGGAGTAAGTTCTCAGGTTGAATTGAGTACGTTTCATAAAATTTTGGACATATGGCATTCAATAAAAAAGCCTCAGATATATCATTCATGTTTATAATGCTCCCTATAAAGTAGGAGAATAATTGTTATGCGTTACTCCTTTTTTGTAACCGATCTCTATCTTTAGACTATGGGGAAGTTGAGTAGTTTTGAATCCCACATGTAAATTTTCTATATATATCATTCCAAGGATAAATAAAGTATGAGGGAAGAGGAGCCTACCCTCGAAGCAGGAAGACTTTGTAAAATCATGGAGATAAATGGAATATACAATGCAGAAGCAATTTTTTGACTGTTTATGAAAAGATTCTAATTGGCTATGATATGAGTTCTGTTTTCTTTCATTGTATGTATTTCCTGTGATCTTTATTCCATTTACATTTTTTTATGTTTAAATTGGAGAGTTAAAGGCCCATAATTCATCTTATGATGCTCCTGGTTTAACAATCTAAACTGTGTGTATTTCTTCCTAACTAATTCAAAATTCATTTTAATATGATCTAATGCAGTTATGCATTCTCCTTTTTCCTCTTTCACCATGCAAATTTTGAATTTAAACTCAGACTCATTGCCTCATTTATCCTTTTTTCTCTTGATAGTTCAAATGATTTGTCACTTCTTTATTCATTTCTGACTCCATAGCCCAAATGTCACCCCCATTTCTTCATCAACTTTATAAAAACCCCAACATAAACCAAATCTAGCCACTGATTACCAAAGAAATATCAAGTGACAGGAGAGATCCCTCTCTGAGTTGAGCAGGCTAGTGCCCAGCTCTATAGTAGGTTGAAGCAGTTACCTCTATCGTTTGTATATTCAGGTGGACAAAATTTACAGAGTGATAACAAATTCAACACTGCACATATGAGAACCATACCTTTTTTTTCTTCTTATAGCGTTATGTTGCTGCAATTTTTCTTCCGTGAATCCACTTCCATGATTTTTCTACCGCGCTTTTTCTACTGCAGTTTTTCTTCCGCACTTTTCCTGCTGCGATTTTTCTACCGCAATTTTTTTGTTGCACTTTTCCTGCTGCACTTTTTCTTCCAAAGTTTTTCTATTGCACTTTATCTACCGCACTTTTCCTGGCGCACTTTTTCTGGTGCACGTTTCCTGCCACACTTTTCTGCTGCAATTTTTTT
>ML812537.1:10771-20899 GCA_009831015.1 Picea engelmannii
TTTGGAGGTTTATCTAGATGATTGGACAATATTCATCCTATTAAAAGATCACGTTGAAGTTTTAAGATTAATGCTAGACAAGTGTAGACAATGCTAAATTTCTTTGATATTCAACACACCATTTGGAATTCTTCTAGGGAATGTGGTTTGTAAACAAGTTATATTGGTTGACCCTGCAAAGATTGTTGTCATTGTTAATTTAACACCACCTAATTCAATGTTCCAATTAAGAGCTACACTAGTTCATACAGGCTACTATATAAAGTTCATAAATAGCTACACACAGATTACTGCCTTCATGGAGAAACTGTTAAAGAAGGATGTCAAGTTTCAATGGAATTATGAGTGCCAACAAAGTTTGGACATCTTAAAAGAGAAAATGGTGATAGCACCAATTTTGGTGTTTCCAGATTGGTCAAAAGAGTTCCATGTTCATGTGGATATCTCTTTAATAACACTTGGAGCAATATTAACAAAACTGGGAGAAGGTGACATAGATCACCCAATAACATTTGCAAGTAGGAAACTCTAAGAGACAGAATAGAATTATAATACAACAAAGAGAGAACGTTTGGCTATGGTGCATTCATTACAAAAGTTCAAACATTATTTATTAGGACAACATTTTAAAATGTTCACAGATCACTCTGCTTTCAAATACCTGGTCAACAAGCCAGTGTTGGGGGGGAGAATATGTAGATGGTTGTTGTTATTTCGAGAGTTTGATTTTGAATTAATAGTGAAAACTGGAAGAGTGAATACAGGGCTAGATCATCTATAAAGGATAACTAATGGAGAGGAACCAAGCATCTTGGAGGATGATTTTCCTGATGCACAACTCTTTTCAGTGTAGATTATTGATGAATACTTCTCTGATATCATTGAATTTTTTAGTATAGGATTTGTCCCAAAGGAATACAACAGCATGTAGAAGAAGAATCTGGTGGTTAGAGTTGCATATTACCAACTTATTGCAGGAAACTTGTATAAACTAAGTGTAGATAATATTATAAGGAGATGTGTCATAAAACATGAACATCCTATCATCTTAGCATAATCGCATTAAGGAATAGCTAGAGGAGACTGTGCAAGAAAATCCATTGTGCAAAAGATACTACACATAGGACTATGGTGGCCAACCGTTTCTAAAGATGCAAATGAATATTGCTAGACTTATGATGTCTATCAGAGGGTAGGAAATCCATCTAGGAGGGATGTGATGCCCCTAAAACCTCAGGAACCCTTAAAGTGTTTGAAAAATGGGAAATAGACTTTGTAGGACCAATCAACCCACCAACTAGAAGATCAGGACCAAGGTACATCATTATAGCGACATAATATATAACCAGATGGGTTGAAGCAGCAACAGTAAAAGATTACAGTGCAGAAACTACAGTGCACTTTATGTTTGAACAAGTAATTACAAGATTTGGATGCCCAAGAATTCTGATAAGTGATAAGAGAAAACTCATTTTCTCAATAATACCATTAAGGCAATGACTGAAGAATTTAAAATACACCATCAAAATATCACTCCATACCATCCCCAGGCTAATGGAATAGTGGAAGAATTTAATAAAATATTGGAGAATGCCCTAACTAAAATTTGCAACGTAAACATGGATGATTGAGATCTGAAGATACCAGCAGTATTATGGGTCTATAGAACCACATGTGAAAGACTCGTAAGGAAAAAACATTTTATATTGGTGTATGGTCATGAAGAAGTAGTCCCTTTAGAATATTCGATACCTAGTATGTGCATTGCAACCATTACAAACATGACAGAAAGAGGCACAACTTAAGAAATATTGTCTCAACTCATGGAACTAGAAGACGAGGTGATTATTGTTGGTTTCCATAAGGAAGTACATAAATCCAAAGCCAAAGCTTGGAATGATAGATACATTAAAAAGAAAAAATTTAAGGAATGAGATTTTTTTCTTCTCTATGACAGCAAATACTTATAGCACTTGGGAAAATTCAGGATGCATTGACTAGGTCCATATGAGATAAAATCTATCACAGATTTGTGTTGTGCAGTTGCAGGATCTAGCAAACAAAGAGATTCAAAGATTGGTTAATGGAAGTCGATCGAAACTGTATAGGGACAATTGACCCAGTAACCCTTAGTATTTGCAGCACAAAAAATTATAATTGTACATAGTGTATATAGTAGGAGCTGAAAAAAGAATTTATTTTTGGAAAAATAAGAAAAATACAAAAGATGCAGTAGATGGATAAGTGATAATCATGCAGTTAGATAATACAATGCACAACAAATAGTAATTGGTATAAAATAACTTGAATACACTGCGTGCCAGAGAAATGTGACCATGAAGAAAAGGCAACTCATCAACACAGAAAATAGTCGAAAAAAGAAAAAGCAGTGATCGGAAAATTGTGGTGTGATAGGGCATTTATGGAATGACCTATAAAAGAAGGATACGTGAATGGAAAAGACTCATTGTGACTTTTTGAAAGCCAAAGCCAAGGGATAAAATGTGGTGTGAGTAGGTGATTCTGAATTCTTCACTTACGATTCAGAAAAAAAACCTTTCTGAATTTAGCAAAATGGCGCCCCTGAAGCTTGGAGATCTCAGTCGGGTTACAAGGAAAATGTGAAGTGTCGCGAGGTCTACACAGGACATAGAAGCTGATGGAGTGAATCCAAATTAGCCTTAAGGATTCGTGGATGTTGATGTCATTCCATCCCCAGTAATCGAATCAGTTATTCCTAATTTCGTAGAGGAGAAATACCAGCAAAACCCGACAATAGAGGAAATGGACATCAACCTGTGGAGCGAACTACAAAACCCTATCACAAAGAAAAATCACACGCAACAAACCAGATTCAGAACAACACAACCACAGGAACAATAAATGAGGAAGATGATGAACAGAAAAAATCTGGTGAGCCCAGGAAACAGGCAGAAGAAGTGAAACACCTTGCAGCAGAGTAAATGCAACAGTTAGAGGAACATGTGCATGTTGAAGATATTACAAAATGATAGAACACATACATTGAAGAAGAGAAAGACAATGAGGAAGAGAACCAGGTGGAAATAACAGGGCCATCAAAAGGGAAAAAGTAGACAAGGGAAAAACCTGCAGCACTAAGAACATCAAGCAAGCAGAAGGAAGTCACATTGTCACTGTCGTAGATACCCGGAGGAGTTAAAATACTTGATGACATGTTAGGCTTTGTGAATAAGCTTAAGTGTGTTAACCATGATGTTATAGACATGGGGATGTTTCCTGATTTCACGTAATAAGTTTACATTGAAAGTAAAGGATAAGGTCCATTAGAAGATCCCATATTGGAGCCAAAACAACTGATTGCAGGGCTATACAACACAAGAATTATGAACATGTTGGAGATTCCTCACTTTGGGAGAGGAAAGGATGTGAATGCATGTGTCTAACAATTACTGGCACAGGTACATGGAGGCATTTTATGGATGGATAGACCTGTATCTATAGATGTGGACCTAATTGTTGAAATCACAGGATTACCTATAGATGGAGCAAAATGAGAGCAATACTTGGATGACAAAGAAAAAGAAAATCCATGGAAAACAAGATAAAGAATAAATATGAGACTGAAAGAGGATCTAGGGGAATTATTATTAAACAAATAAATGAACCAACAACTAGGTTTGCGACAAAATTGATGGCATGCAAACTCTTGAGAAAATGCCGCAAAGAGGAATCCCCAGCAGGTGTAATATCAACAGTCGTGCAATGCGCAAAGGGAAGTCTACATAGTTGGACTCCATATCTACTAAAATTTATTTTGGATGATTGTAAGGATTCACAGGACCTCGGTTCATAATTTCATTATCCACGGCTATTCATATTTATAACACTTGTTGTATGAGGAGAACCAAAATACAATGTATTTTACTAGAGGCTAGGGAAATGTCACACAACAAAATACACAACCTTATGGCATAACGCGGAACCAAAGAAAAGAAAGGTGAATGCTAGCATTTTCTCCATGTTCTATGATGAGATGCAGGAGAAGCTAGAAAACACATGGAGAATACCACTAGAAGTTGTGACAGAAAATAAAGGAATAGCCAATTTTCAAGCTTCAAGGCATAACATATGGATCCAGGCGAAGAGGAATCCTAAAAAGGAATGGTTGCAGTTGAGATATTGTGTCACAGAGGAGGAAGTACAATGGGCTATGAAGGATTGGCCTGAAGAGTGGAAGGTGCTAGTAATCCAAAACATAGTACCAAAATCTCAATAACAAGTAGAGAGAAGACCTTCACAGTAGTCAACCAGTCCAACAACAAATGCAAGGAAAGTGACAGAGAACACAAAAGAAACCGGGGGGTAGCACAACAATTAAAAAACCAAGGAAAAAAAGAACTATACCAAAGGATTCAACTCAGGAAATGGAGCGCGTAGAAGAAATAAATGGAGGAATGCATAACAATATCAATATTCCTATGCAGGAGGAAATAGGAGGTGGAAATTTCCCAGATTCGGATATGTTAGTTCAAACTACGTAGATAGAGACACTACCAAGGAAAAGAATAGTGTTGCAGACAACAAGACAATGCAAGAAAATGAAGGCACGGAAGGACATTCCTCGACTTACACTTACATAGGATGATGCAGAATTAGTAGCAGAAAAAGTGCAGGATCTCATGACAGAATCCTTGTATGATTCTAAGAAGAAGAGGGAGGAGATAATGAAGAAATTGATAGAGGTCGAAGATGCATTGGAACATTTGTATTTTACTACAACACAACAAAAAGATCAGGCACGACAACAACAAACACCTCAGGAAAGAATAATTCCAGAATAGGAGACAATGCAAACCATAGTTATGGGGAGTGAAAATTTTCGTATCACCCAGGGGATGTTGCAGGTAGATGAAGCTACAGTGCAGATACCACTGAAGGATATAGATCATTTGGACTTGGTACTACCCAAGATTCCAACTAAAGCGTTGTAAAAACTACAAATAAGTGTCGTGCTGAAAATCCATTCAAGGGCACGTACATATGCCATAAGCTTACAATTGGCCAAGGAAGTAAATAATACACTAGAGATAACTCTTAACCAGGTGCAGTTCGAGAGGGATGAAACAAAGAAACACGTTGGAATAATAGAGCAACAAGTTGAAGAATTATTTAAAACCATTTATGATAGCACACAAGGAGAGAATATACCCACAAAGGGTAACATTGAGAAAATAACACAAGCTATTGAGACTTACAGAATCCAAATTACAGATTTGATAGAACTCCTAGTACCTAGTACTCCACCATAAGTAAGAATACAAAGAGAGCATGAGGCTATAGGTCATAGAGAAAGCATTGCGCTCATAATCCATGAAATACCAGAGCTTTATAATAAGAACACACAGCTATGGACAAACCTTCAGGAGGATGGGAAACTTCAGGAGTTGGACCAAACGAAGAAGGGATAAATATTGTGATGCAAGAATTGAAGTAGAAGCAGAAAACTATGACAATACATGACAGACTAAAAAGTGCACAAGAGATGAAGAATTTTCAAGAAGAGATTAATTATGTACAAGTAGATATGAAGTCAAGGAAGGATTAGTTAGAACCATTACAAGACGGAGAAGAACAGATGCTCACTGAGATTGGTGTAGGAAAGGTCCAAATTGAACAAGTTGGCTTGGAGAGTGGGGAATTGTTGAAGGATCACATTATTGCGCAAACTGTGGAGATTATAGAAAAAAAGAATGCACATATAAAATCCCAAGTTGAAGAAATTACAAACAGGTTTCAGGTGCTCAAGAAGTCAGTACATGAAGTACACACTACCTGAGTGGCTCTGGATGAGCCACAAGTGAGTGTTGGGGGTTTGTTGGTGCAGTTAATTTTGGGGAAAAGTGTGATAATTAATTAAGGCAATTAGGAAATGGACCAAAGAAGGAGTGAAAACATGGAAAAGCAACGCCAGGAAACTAGGAAATTCAAAGAAAGGAAGAAATATACGGATCAACGAGGAAAATGGTTGGATTTTGGACAAGCCGCAATCAAGGAGTTAGAAAGTGGACAAATATAATCCAACTAGGGTTAGTGGGTTAGGGTTTTGGTCAATTTTGTAATGGGTAATTAACCCCTTTTTGTAATATAAATATAGTGTTGTCAGATAGCAGAGGAATGAGATGAGATAGGGAGATGAAAAGACAGAGACAAAGAGAGATAGAGGATTGAGAATAAAATAGATATGTTAGATCAAGCATTGTAATCGAGGGTAAGGTCGTAGGTCATGGGATGTGGAATTTACTGCGATCTTGTCAACCTCAAATATAATGCATGTAGCATTGTAACCTTGATGTAGAATAATAAAAGAACCAAGAAAGCCAAATCTTTGTGGACATAGCCTAGGGGGGGTGAACCATGGTAAAGTGTGTGTGTCTGTGTGGAATGCTTATGTTATTTATTAAAAATGTTTAGTTATGATGAATGGATTAATATGTTAGTAGTAAAATGCAACGCACAATAGAGTAACCAAGATAATTACTACATAATAAACCCTAATTGAATGTAATTGATTACTGAGTGGTAGATCTAAGATATAATGATGTGTTGATGTAATGGAATAATAAATATGATGTGTTTTGAGGTAGAAAGAATGTCTCTCATCCCCACAAAAGTCTCCCTTCCAATATTGCAAACATCTCGGTCCTGTAGTCACCCATAAGCCATCTTGTGGGAGACTGCATTATGCATTGTGTATGCAATGTTTAGTTCCGTTTTTTAGAAGGGTCGATAGTTTGCAGGGTTTTTTTGGAAACCTAAAGTAGAACTCAGGTCAACCTAGAAAGCTCCAACATTCACAGATATTGTCTCAAACTTGTGTGTGGAGCTTAGCACGGGAGCCAATTATGCAATACGAGAATCTAGTACACTATTGTTTCGATTGAGTCAGGAGAGGCACTAAGGGTGTCAAATGTGTTATGGATGTCATAACACAGGAGGAGTGTCGTCTTAGTCTAGAATATTGAGAGGAAGGACTATCACGTATTATTTTTATATGGACAAGTTTTGTTTGTGCCCATACAATATATCTTTATATCAATGATGATTCTTGGAGTCAGGGAGGGAAACCTGTATAAGCTAAGGGGCCATCCTATGAGAGTTATGACGAGAAGGAGAAAGGGGATATATGAGGAGGAGCAAGTAGCTCCACCAGTGGTGAGGCAGGTGGCCCCACCAACAAAACAGGTGTAGAGGGATCATGTAGCTTCACTAGTTATGAGGTAGGTATCCCCGTCAGTAGTGTCAACTCAGAGGGAGCCAGAGTTCAAAGGTATTCAACCCTCAGGATCCAGTAGGGAGGAGAAAAATCCTAATATTTTTCAAAGGATATTACACTTCATAGGATGTCAATAGGTTCAGAGGGAGCAGATGGCTCCGAATGTTTTACAGACTTAGAGGGAGTTAGGTTTCATAAGGAGCACGTGGACTAAGAGGGGGATTGATCTCATAGAGAGTCAGTTGGCTCAGAGGGAGCCATAGTTCATAGGGATTCATCCATTATGTTCCAGTGGAGAGGAGTAGCCTCCCAAGACTATGCAGAGGACAATAGACAGGGAGCGGGTAGCTCCAGAGGTTGTATAGACTCAGAAGCAACCCGACCCTAGAGGGAATCAAGATATTTAGAAGGAGTCACCAGTCTTAGAGGGATATTCAACCATTCAGAGGGAGCCAACCTTCATGTCCATATGAGAGAGAGGCATCTTCCAGGAATGTCAAGCGGTTTTCATGGGTTGACATGCCCAAGAAATATTCTCAGAATCGAGAGGCTTGTAGGAGCAAGGTGTCTTCCATAGAGGGATCATGCTAGACAAAAAGATTTTCTTCAGTGACTGAGGGTGCAGCTAGTCAAGAGGATTGGAGAGCAGTTGTGGTAGCAGATCCTATGTGGGAGGTAGAGTTACTTCCAGTATGAGAAGCAAAGTTACTTCCGGTGTGGGAGACAAAGATACTTCCAGGTGATTTTGGAGTCTGATGAGAATACCTCCCTCACTAAGAGGGAATGCTGATTTTTTATAGCTTTGGGAAGGTATTCTCGCATGCCCTAGGTGTTGGGAATGTGGGAATCGTTTTGGGCACCACATTACACTTTTGGTTTTGTAAAAATCCCCTTGGAATGAAGTCGGGGCTTCATGAGTTTGGTTATGGGATTTGTGGGTTTGTGTTGGGGCTTCACACCCACAAGAAAGTCTAATTTGATGTTGACTTGTGGAAGGGCTTATATGATGACCCCTAAGGACTTGTATATAAAAGAGAGAGGTCATTATGACATTTCATATTGTGTAGTGTGTGTGGAGACATGATGGAGTTGAAATAAGTGAGTCTGCACTTGTGTCAAGGGGCATGGCGATTTCAACAAATGGAAATTTTATAATGGTGAAAAATATGGCATAGAAGAGAGAAACTCGCAGACAACGAATTGTACGGAGGTGTCCATACAAGTTTTGTGTACTTGTATGCAAATTGCAGTGAGATGAATCACGTATATATGTCACGTGTTGCAAAGAAAACAGTAGCATATGTATATGGGTTGTGATTGTGTACATACAACTTTTTTTGGTTAGGAGCAGATCTGTACATGCTGATAGGTGACGTTAGTAGGCCATGCAGGTGGTCTACAACAGATTTGTGAGCAGAGAAAATTTCTAAGGATATTGTTGAAGTTTGGTTTTCTGATATTTTGTGTTATTAGAAGGACAAGGTTGTTATCATATCTTAGTAGATTTGTATTGGCTAGGAGGGCTCGTTTTTCCCTAAGAATTTCTGAATTTGATAAAGTTGTAGAACATAAATTTGTGTCTCATGTATATTGATTATTCATCTCTTATCTTGTTGTTTCCGCTGCATATATTTTCAGTGTAAAATTTTTCAGTGATAATAACTATGGTTTTATTGTTATTTAATCACRAAACAATTTTCTATGTAAAATTGTTCAGTGATAACAACTAGGGTTTTATTGTTATTTCATAATTGTCTTGATATATATTAAGGTATTCAAAGTGTGATAATAAACATTATATATCTATGCAACCTCTTTAAGGGTATCTCTTTAAGTGTATATATGCTCAAGAACTTTGTTAGTGATTATATATATATATATATTCTTTTTAAATTGAGAACACAATGGAGAAGTTTTATGTACTTGTACACATACTGTAGTGGGAGGAATCACATATATATGTGGGTTGCAGAGAGTACAATAACATATGTACGCATGTTGTAGGAAGGTAAATCACATATATGTGGTTTGCAGCGGGAAAAATCACGTATGTACATGGGTTGTAGAAAGGTGAATTAGATACAGAGTTTTCTAAGAAGGAGCAGGTCCGTATAGGATGAAAGGTGATGTTAGGAGGTCGTACAGGTGGTTTGCACTATATTTGTGGGAAAAGGAATTTTTCAGGGATATTGTTGATGATTGGTTTTTTGATATTTGGTGTTATTGGAAGGACAAGGTTGTCCTCAAATCTTGGTAGATTTGTATTGGTTGGGAAGGTTGTTTTTTCCCTCAAAATTTCTGAATTTGATAAAGTTAAAAACCATAAATTTGTATCTCATGTGTATTGATGATCATCTTTGATCTTGTTGTTTCCACTGCATATATTTCCAGTCAATAATTTTCAATAAAAACAACTAGGGTTTTATTGTTAGTTCACCAGGAAGCAATTTTCAGATCTAAAAATTAGTCACATAAGAGTGTATGTGAAAATTCACATGGAATCAGAGCTCTGGATTTGAAGAGAAGGGGATCATCTTTGAGAGACATTTTGGGATACAACACTAGAAGAGTGTTGTTCTTTTTCTTGTTCTTGTTTGGGGCAAGTCACATGTGACATCTCTGAAAGGGAGCTATAGTGACGGTTGTAGGTGGAAATAAGTTAGATGATGGTTTAAGACATGGAGAAGATCGTTCATACGAGGAGTTGTGGGCTATTGCAGCTCAATGGTGTGGTAGGTTGGGAGTTTTGGTGGATTGGCAGAGAGCTTGGTTTGCAACAGTATGTTGTGTGGTAGGTTTCCAACTCCAACGATGGACTTCGAGTGGCTTGTCATGGTGAGTTGCGATGGGTGTAGCTTGAGTTCTTTGGCATG
>ML812537.1:40854-50912 GCA_009831015.1 Picea engelmannii
AAGGAGGATATGGATGGTGTGGTGAAGAGTAGCAGTGATGAGAACAAGGCCCTTGTATCCCAGAAGGGCAGAAGACGTTCTCTAGGAAGAATAGGTTCTTCTGGGAGAAGGGATTCTCTCTCGAGAGAAGCATCTCCAAAGTCGAGATGAAAGAAGGATCTTAGTAAGATCATACATTTTGAGAGCCATGACTTTGGGCACTATGCTTCACAATGTCCACACCAGAGGGGAAGGGGAAGAAGGCAGTAGGCATCAACAACAAAGGTTGATGAGGTTGTTGATAGGTTCCATAGGGAGATCTTGTTGGTCTCTGCCCTTTCAGGTAAAGTCTCTAGCAGGGGGACTTGGTTGGTGGATAACGAAGAATATTTCTATATGACAGGTGCACAAGAGTTATTTGACACTTTCATAGATTATGGCTCAAACTTGTGTGTGGAGTTTGGTACGAGAGCCAAGCATTGAATACAAGGATCTGGTACAATATCGTTCTAATTAGAGTTAGGAGAGGTACTGAGAGTGTCAAATGTGTTATGGGTTCCATAACAAAGGAGGAGTGTCCTCTCAGTCTCAGATATTGAGAGAAAGGGCTATCACGTATTATTTCGAGATGGACAGGTGTTTTTTGTGCCTAGACAATCTAGCTTCAGATGAATGATGATTCTTGGAGTCAGGGAGGGAAACCTATATAGGCTGATGGGCCATCCTATGAGATTGTGACCAACAGGAGTAGAGAGACAAATGAGGAGGAGCAGGTAGCTCCATTGGTGGTGAGGTAGGTGGCCCCATCAACAACACAGGTACAGAGGGGGGAGGTAGTTTCACCAATGTCGAGGCAGGTAGCCCCATCAGTAGTGTCGACTCAAAGGGATCTAGAGTTCAGAGGGAGACAACCCTCAGAATCTAGTAGGGAGGAGCAACCTCCTAGGACTATTAAGAGGAGATTAGACTTCATAGGAGTCCAATAGGTACAGAGGGAGAAGATGGATCCGAAGACTGTACAAACTCAAAGGGAGTCATGTTTTAGAGGGAGCATGTTGACTAAGAGGGATCCCAATCTCAAAGAGAGTATGTTGGCTCAAAGGGAGCCATATTTCAGAGGGATTCAACCCTCAGGTTCCATCGGGGAGGAGTAACCTCCCAAGACTATGCAGAGGACACTAGACAAGGAGCAGGTAGCTCCGGAGGTTTTGTAGAATCAGAGGGATCCCGACCCCAGAGGGAGTTAGGAGATTCAGAGGGAGTCAACAGGCTCAAAGGGAGAGCCATCCATTCAAAGGGAGCCAACCTTCAGGTCTAGATGAGAGAGAGGCATATTCCAAGATTGTTAAGAGGGTGTCATGGGTTGAGATGGCCAAGAAAGATGCTCAAGAGTGGGAGGCTTCTAGGAGTAGGGTGTCAGGGAGGGATCATGCTAGACACCATGATTTTCTTTAGTGACTGAGGGTGCAACCAATCAAGAGGATTGGAGAGAAGTTATGGTAGCGGATCTAGTGTGGGAGGTAGAGTTACTTCCATTATGGGAAGCCGAGTTACTTCCAATGTCGAAGACATGGATACTTCTAGGTGATTTTGGAGTGTGGTGAAAATACCCCCCTGCTAAGAAGGAGTGTTGATTATTTGTAGCTTCGAGTAGCCTAAAAGAGAGGAAGTCATAGAGAGAGAATTGGACAGAGGTGTCTGTACAAATTTTATGTACTTGTACGCAGATTGAAGTGGGAAGAATCACGTATATATGTAAGTTTCATAGAGCATAGTAGCATATGTACATGGGTTGCAGGAAAGTAAATTGTGTATATGCGGGTTGCAGTGGACACAATCACATATGTACGCAGGTTGTAGTGAGGTGAATCACGTACATAGTTTGTTGGGCAGGAGTGGGTCTGTACAGGTTGACAGGTGATGTCAATAGGACATACGGGTGGTCTACAATAGATTTGTTGGCAAAGGAAATTTCTAGGGATATTTTTGAGGTATTCTTTTCTGATATTTTGTGTTATTGGAAGGACAAGGTTGTCCTTAGATCTTGGTAGATTTGTATTAGCTGGGAGGGTTGGTTTTTCCCTCAGAATTTCTGAATTCGATAAAGTTACAAAACAAAAAATTGTGTCTCATGTATATTTTTATTTTTTTTTAAGTAAAAGGTAGATCCTGTTGTATTAAAGCTTCAGAAAAAAGGAGTGTACATGACACATAGTCGCCAGCTGTCCTGCCTGTGTAGGAAACCAGGACAGCTGGCTGTCCCACAGTAGCATGCAAAAAATATAAAGAGTGTAGCACCACCCTACCCGTAGGAAAACAGGGAGTTTATTCATGTTTAGCAGTATTCTGGTAATGGAAATTCTAAATCTATCTAAGCTATCAACTAGAGGACTACATTCCTGGTAAACTACGACAACAGACAAATTGAAAAACATGCAGACAGAAAGACCTATTAACCGACTCTCCCGTTAGCATCCTTCGCTTCTTCCTCGCTGACTGGAATGGAAAATGGTTGTGCACAGGTTGGGCATTGGAGCTTAGGAGTGGCGTTGGAGTAGATCGTGTAAAGCATATCCAGGCGTTGGCTGACGCAGACCGCTCGAAATATCTGATCGTCGACCAAGCTTCGGACTTCGAAAATGAGCTGCAGCTGCTCCGGGAGCAAGAGAGGTGGTGAAGGCGGCATCGACAGCTTGTCGTCTTTTCCCAGGCATCCTGCATCTTCTTCTCCTCCTGTATCCACCTGTGGCTCCTCCTCAATTATACATGGCGCTGCGCAGGGGTCTGAGGATTCTTTGGCGCGAGGTGTTGCCGCTGAGTCGATGAAACAAGTTGGGGGGTCACAATTTTCGGGGACTATAAACATTTTACTTTCTGATAAATCCGGTGGGAGCTCAATGCTCAAGTCTTCTTCCACAATTGTTCTCGGAGGTGAGCTTGCGGCCATCATCGCCTGTCGTCGCCTCTGCTTGATTAAATTCATCATGCGTTTGAAATTCTGGTGCCTCTTTCTTCTGGAGTTGGCTGTATACCAGCCAGCTCCCCTACGGGGCCTCCCTCTCACCCTCGACATGGCTGGAGCGAGGTTCTATGCTGAGTCGCCGAGAGCTCTGTTGCAGCCCCGCTGATCGGGAAGCTTCCAGGGCACAATAGAACTCCCAGGAGGACCGGTGGAGGGATAAAACGCGATAATAACCATTAAATCCATGAACTTAATGCTCTGGCTGACCGGACTGAAGTCGCTCGTGCAGGGCCTCATCGGAGAGCGTTGGCGGTCGGAACAAGTGTGCTTCATAACTCACGGAGTGTGTGGTGAGGGCCAATATAAATGGCCTCCCCCCCTCCTCGCCACGTCCCTCGCTTTCGACTCATGTCACCCCATCCGGGGCTGGGAAGTCTTTACTGGCCAGTAGCTTGCAGCGATTGTAGAGAGTGGAGAATTCAGTGCCTCTGGAGTCCCAAGTTATTAGCTCAGTTTCTCTGTGTACTCCCTCATTGGCTAGGTAATCGACTACTGTGTTTGCCTCCCTTTTAATGTGGGAGGGGATGACACTGATATTATGCCTAAGTAAGTTTTTGAAGTCTTCTAGCAGTCCTGCAAGGCGCCAGCTGGGAGAGATTTTTTGTGGGTGTCCTCCATGCAGGCGCTGGATGACAATTTGGGAGTCCCCTTCCAGAATGATTTTGTAACTGGTTAGGGCTATACCTTGTTGGAGGCCTTGTAATAGGCCTGTTAATTTTGCAACATTGTTTGTGGTCTCTCCCAAGTATCCTGCAGTCAATGATAGGATTTCCCCTGTGGAGCTCCTGATTACATCTCCATATCCTGCCAGTCCAGGATTGTCTTTTGAAGCTCCATCGAAGTTGATTTTTATGAATCCTGCTGGTGGGGGGTCCAAAGGGTTGGGCTGGGGAAGTGACTCTTGGGAGGTCTGAATGCCACCAAGTCTTTTAGGTTGAGTTGCCAGTCTTGGAGGATTAGTGCCTCCCCCCGATTGCAATCCTTGTCCCGAGGTTGCCAGTTCTTGCTTCTAATTGTTTCTCTGATGAGTGTGGCAACTCTGTCCCAGGTTGCCTCTGCGGGGGAGTTCTTGGAGTGAAATATGCGTTTGTTCCTCTCCTTCCATATCTGCCAAAGAATGAAGCCTGGGAGTAAAAGCCAGATATGGTTCAGAATGGGGTTGTTGTAAGTGATTGAATCCCAATTTTCAATGGTGTCCCTAATACTGCCTCGGTTTTGGTTGGATCGGCGCATGGTTTGTGCTCCCTGGTCCCAGACTGTTTGACTGTAGCTGCATCAGTTGAAGAGATGTTCTTTAGTTTCTTCCTGGGATTGACATAAGATGCACATGGATGGTCCAGTGAATCCTCTCTTCCTGAGATTATCCCATGTGAGAATTATGTTGTGGATGATTAGCCAGAGGAAGGTGGATACGTTGGGCCAGAGCACTTTGCTCCATAGCTTGCTCCAGATGTTATCCCTTTGCTGATTGTGGAGGTTGCAGTGTACGCCATAGGCTTCTTTTACCGAGAAGTTTCCTGTGGCTGAGTGCCCCCATCTGAGGATATCGAGCCCCTCCCTCCGGGGGATTTTCCTGCGTTCAGCCTCTTGATGCCAGGCAGACAAGTTTAGATCAGGGGGTGTACCTAGCTCGTGGTTGGAGGTTTTCCATTGCCGCCAGGTCTGCCCCTCTCCCGTGGGTTTCCAGAGATCTCGTACCTTCATCGCAGGGGTTTGATTGAGGACAAAATGGAGGGGTGCAAGTTCTGCTAGATCCTGTAGAGGTTTAAGTTGTTGCCACGAGTCTTGCCAGAACCTTGCACTGTCTCCATTGCGTATTTCCCAAAAGGCATGTTTCTGTATCATATCTTTGTTTTGCCAAGCTGTGTTCCAGATGTTCAAGCCCTGAATTTTGATGTTGTGTCTGATTAGCTAGTCCGGCTGCATGGTAGGAGCATATTTGTTCTTCCAGATTTGAGCCCATAATGCGTCTGGTGTTTTCATCCACCTCCACCATATCTTGGCTCCCATTATCTGGTTGAGCTTCCCCGGATCCTGTAGCCCTAGACCTCCACTGCTTTTCGGTGTGCAAACCTTATCCCAGCACACCAGGGCCCATTTCTTTTTGGCCTGCAAACCTTGCCAAAGGAAACTTCGTTGGGTGTTTCTGATCGCTCTGATGATGTGCTTGGGAGCAGCTAACGCTGTGAAAAGGTAGGTGGGTAGGGTTTGGAGGACTGACTTTAGCAGGACCAATCTGGTTGCGATGTTTAAAGGTCTGGATGTCCAGTTGGCTAGTCTGTTGGAGATGGAAGTAAGGAGACTGTCCCAGGAGATGGTCTTAGCTGGCGCTTCTGTAAGAGGAATACCCAGGTAATTGGATGGAAGGGAGCTCCTGGGGATGCCCAAGATTTTGGAAATGTGCAGTTGGACTACAATGGGGGTGTTGAAAAAGAAAAGCTTGGATTTTTCTAGATTCAGTGTCATGCCCGAGGCTTCAGTGAAGTCTGAAAGGATGGAATTGAGTTTGTGGGCTTCAAGTGCAGTAGGGGAGTTCATTAGTAGGGTGTCATCGACGAATTGTCTATGCGAGGGGGCAGGCCTGATATTGTGCAGGGGTAGACCTATGAGGGTGCCTTCTAGTACTGTTGATTTAATATAGCGGCCCAGGCCCTCCGCCATTAGAACAAAAAGAAAAGGTGAGAGTGGATCGCCTTGTCTTATGCCTCTAGAAGCCAAGAAGGGGCGCGAAGGGACTCCATTGAATAGGATTGAGAAGAACGTCGAAGAGGTGAGGTTCAAAATCCAGTGTACCCAGTCATGATCAAAGCCAAAGGAGTCTAGGATAGCTTTGAGATACTGTCAACTGGCTCTGTCAAAAGCCTTTGAGAGATCGAGTTTAATTAACATACCTGGGGTTTTTGTTGTCTTGAGAGAGATGACCACCTCATTTGCCAGTATGACGTTGTCCATGATCTGCCTTCCTTCTACATATCCAGCTTGTTCCTTGGAGATGACAAAAGGCAGAATTGGCTTGAGTCGATTTGCAATTACCTTGGTGATGATCTTGTAGATGACGTTGCATAAGGCAATGGGTCTAAACTGTTTGGGGTTCGTGACTCTTTCTTCCTTTGGGATGAGGGTGAGGAAGGTTGCATTGAAGGCTTGGAGCACTTGTCCCGACGATCTGGATTCTTCAACGACCTCCCATACATCCTGGCCTATTATGTCCCAACAGTGGTGGAAGAAATCTGCAGTAAAACCGTCGGGGCCTGGGGATTTTCCTGGGGGCATTTCTTTAACAACTTTGTCCACCTCTTCCTTGGATATTGGTCGTTTTAGAGCTTCGTTTTGCTCCGACGTGATTAGCTTGGGGATGTGGCTGGTAACTCGAGAGATTGCTTCACCCCTGTCCACATTATTTTCCGTGAGGAGGGTTTGGTAGTATCTGTGGAGCTCCTCTTCAATGCGGGCATGTTCCCTTATTAGTTGGCCCTGCTCATCTTTCAGGTGTGTTATTATGTTGATGTGTCTCCGATGTATCATAGTTCTGTGGAAGAATTTGGTATTATTTTCCCCTTCTTTGAGCCACTGAACTCTAGATTTCTGTCTCCAGAGGATTTCCTCTTGCCTCCTTCTTTGCTCCAGTTGCATCTGTAACTGCTCCTCTTCCTGCATGAGCTCAGTAGTGCGGGCCCCTGATATAAATATCTTTTGTATTTCTGCTAGCCTAAGCTCTGCATCTTTGATGGCTTGGAGGATGTTGCCAAAGGTATTCTTGTTCCAGTGTTTGAGCCTTTGCTTGAAGTTTTTGAGCCTTTGCTAGAATCTATACATCTTGGTACCCTCTTCAATCTCGCATTGATTCCACCAAGTTTGTGCCAGTTGATGGAAGTATGGGTGTGTGAGCCAGAATTTTTCAAATCTGAAGGGTTTAAATTTTGGTGTTGCTTCTATGGCTATTTGGAGGGCTATCGACCAATGGCCAGAACTTGTTTTGGGAAGGATCAAGCTTTCAATGCAGATGTCTCTCTCAAGCAAATGTTCTGTTACAAGAAAGCGATCGAGTCTTCAAGCTATATGTTGGCTGCCAGATCTGCGATTAGACCAGATGAAAGTGCCATTGCTATTCTCTATGTCTACTAGCTTTAACTGTTCAGGGAGGGTTTTGAACTTACCACTGTCTTGCTCTAGTCGCTTTCTTCCTCCCGTTTTTTCCTCCAGTGACATTATCATATTAAAGTCGCCTCCTAGGATCCAGTTGGGCGTGTTCACCAGTGCTTTGACTTGGGCCAGCTTTTCCAAAAATCTGTTCTTTTCCTGTTGTCCTTGTGGGCCGTAGACGTTGGTGATGGTCCCCGCCTGATTCGAGCCTATTATTTCAAAATGTGCTAACAAGGTGCCTGCTGTGGAAAAGGGGCCACTAAGGATCGTGTGAGTGGGGTTCCACAATATTGCTAGACCTCCCCCTGCTCCCACGGAGTCCGTATAGAAATAGTGGTAGCCTTTCCATATTCGTTGCAATATGATCTCCGCTTCCAATCCGGCGCATTTAGTCTCCTGCAACATTAGAATATCTGGGGTTTCCTCTTTGATGCAGTCTCTGAGGATCCTTTGCTTGGATCATCCGTTCAGCCCTCTAATGTTCCAGGTGATGATATTCATCATTAAGAGGAGGGGTGTAGGTGGAGGTATCCCTCCGAGAGCTTCTGTATCTGTCCTGATTTGATCATTAGGTGCCCTGCTTCTTTGATCAGCTGATGTACTGGTTTTCAACCTCTTCTTTTGTTTTCGCGTGGTGTCTTTTTGGAGCTAGAGCTTAGTTCTGTAGCAATGCCAAGGCGCGTTGTGGAACCCACTGTTGAGTCGAGGAAGATCTTGTGTACCTTTCTTAGTTGTTCTTCTGGGAGGCCTTGCAGGTCCCTCTGATCTAGGGCTTCCTCCAGTTTCTCCATATCTATACCCACTAGATCTTGGGCATTCACTTGCATTTGAGTGTCTCCGTCTACATCCCTTGCTTCTTCTGCATTGGTTTCTTTAAGCGGATCCAGAGGTGAGGTGACGGTATTTGAGGCTTTGCCTGTCTGTGAACCTACATGGGGGTTCTGGATCTCCTCGTCCTCCGGTAACTGGCTTAGAATGTCGTAGGCGTTCCTGGTTTGGATCCGAGGTCTGGGATCGACTGCCTGCCTTCGAATGGGATTTTTCTTCCTTGCCTGGATCACCGTGAAGCCATCTTTTTGCAGATTCTGAGTGACTTTGGGGGTTGGCTGATTTAAGGGGCAATCCCAAAACAGATGGCCATGTTCGTGGCACTTTCTGCATCTGAACGGGATGTGCTCATAGTCAATGGTTTGTGACCAGTCCTCATCCCTGGTACTCCAGTATTACGACTCCTGGTAGAGCTTTGGCTATGTTCATGTATACACAAATGCAGGCATATGAGGTATATTTGCACTGCTTTGTAGCCTCAAAGGCCTTCACGTATTGACCAATGGTGTTTCCTATTCCCATAAGGATCTCCTCCAGCCAGAACTCTTGCAGGAGGGAGTAGAGGCGGATCCAGACGGGTGCCATTGTGAAGTCCTCCTTGTCTGGGCTGAAGCGCTTTGTCCAGTACCATGGGAATAACCCTGCTGAGTTGAAGAAATAAGGGTCGTTTTCAAAGATGTGATCCTTGTCTTCTAGATTGTAGAGTATGATGGTGAAGAAGCCTTTTGAGCTGAGCTGGAATTCATAATCTCCTCTGGGGTTCCACCAATGTTTGATCCATTTGTTCAGATCCCTTTCTAATGGCCAGAGTCCCAGAAATTTGCCAATGAGGGCATGTTCTTGCATAAACTGTGTGTGTTCACCCACCCTAGCTGAGCTTATGTGATATCTGGGTGCCTTTTCCAGTTGGGGGATGCATTTCCCGGGTTCCCAGCTGCGGGGTGCTTTGGGGTTGGAAGTGCTAGCTTCCGTCTCCATTTCCTGTCGAAGGCCCTGCTCTTTGGTGAGTAACTGCTCTCGGATTTGTTGCGGCGGCTCAAATGCTGGTCTTTTTGCCCGCGTTCTTTCTTTGTCGTTTGTTGTTAAATTGCTATATGAGGGGGGTTTCCCCCCCTCTTCAACACCCATGGCTACGGACCAGAGCTGATATGGATTCACAGTGAGATAGTAGGTTTTCGTGGCCGCAAGTAGCTCTGTAGCTATCGGTTGACGGCTCGCATGGGCCGAGTGCTAGGGTTTTTTCGTTTACTATATCAATGTTATCCTATACTGCCATCGTCTCATGTATATTGATGATTCATCTCTGATCTTGTTGTTTCCGTTGCATATATTTTCAACAATTTTCAGTGTAAAATTGTTCAGTGAGAACAACTAGGGTTTTACTGTTGGTTCACTATGAAGCAATTTTCAGATCTAAAAATTAGTCACATAAGAGTGTATGTGAAAATTGACAAAGATGTGTAGGCTTCCTTTTTTCACATATCTTTAGAACCTTTCCATTCACACGTTAATCATGTGGCAATAATATTTCACAGTTTTTAAGGTTTTAACATCATATAAATCCACCAATTAATGCAACAAAATTGTCTCCATGTGTATTAAGGTATTCAAAGTGTGATAATAAGCATTATATATGTATGTGACCTCTTTAAAGGTATAAATCCACCAATTAATGCAATAAAATTGTCTCCATATGTATTAAGGTATTCAAAGTGTGATAATAAGCATTATATATCTATGCGACCTCTTTAAGGGTATATATTTGAAAGGTTTTTTAATTGAGAACACATGACTTATAAATTAAACTTGTTTGCAACATGACTAAGGTTAGGATGAAGTACGTAGAAGAGGCCTTAAACATGACATTTGGACAAAAATAAATGAGTTCAAAGAAGCAATAAATACTTAACTACATAGTATTTAGTCCTCTATATAATACTTAGCTACATAGCATTTAGTGTTCTATATGTAGGGTTTACATCATCAAATCTAAAATGATATAAACTTTAATATATATAGAACATTAAATAACTTGTATCTAAATACTTATTACTCACTTACAAACGAACAAAATATACTTAAAAAA
>ML812537.1:64378-79025 GCA_009831015.1 Picea engelmannii
GAAGTCGACGGAACAAAACTCGTCACAGGAGGGACTTGATGTATCCCCCATCAATGATACGAAATGAGTAACAGATTTTGAAGATGAAACAGAGTAGGACTGAACACAGGGAAGGCTGACACAGAGAGAATAGATAACTGCAGATGACCGACTCAAAATAGGTTTCAGATGGACTTCTCTTGAACATATGAACGACACAACCAATGATTTGGCAGCATTGACTCAAAGACGACACAGAGAATGACCTTGTAGCAAATCGAATGAGACACAAATGGATTTTTCAAACCGGCTTCAAATGTGATGAATAGGGGGTGTCATGTTCAAGAGTGACACTTACTACCAATCAATACGAGGATGAAAACATATCCCTTTCCCAAATTTCCCCCCACCATTTCTGGCAAGTACCTCTTTATTTTTACGCAAGCTTGAGGAGGATAACATATGCTTGTTGATGTAAGCTCATCCTTCGGACGAGTCCCTCACAGTATGTTTAACGAACCCTAAGAAGGAGTGGTTCGGTCCCATCACGGGTCTGGCAATGTTTGTTTAACGAGTCTAGAGCTAGAAAACTCAAAGGTTTTTCATGATTATAGAGTTTGGAAAAACACTTAAAAGAGAACTCTCTCGGTTCCTTTTTCGTAAAATAGTCTGGATGAGACCGAAAAAAAGATAAATTATCGCTCACCAAACACGTACTTCAAATCCTTTATCGAGCGTGAAAATAGCAAGGTCGCTCGATGATCTTTTCATGTTTAGAGAGTCTGAAAAAAGCTTAAAGAGGACTCCAAGGGGGTTCATTTTTCGTATAACCTTGTTGAGCCCGAAAAAGTGATAAAAGTATGCTCAATCGCGTTCTCAAGTATTTGCGAGCACAAGAACGGAAAAAAATGACGCTCGAGGTTTTATATAAAAACCATAAAAAACAATCAAAAACACATAATGGCAAAGAAAAAATACGTCCATATCTCGATACTTGACCATTAAAGTTGTTGTGCCTGCAAAAGGTTCACTCAACATGACATTAGGGATTAGGGTTTAATATAAGCATAAAAAATCAAATGACACAGTAAAAGTAAATAAAAATGAGTAAATGCTCTTTTACCACATCATTTTTACCTTTCCACTATTTGAGCTCCAAAAAAACCCTCTTTTACCCTTAGAGTTCGGCGTCAGATTGCGGGAGCTACGAGAGACCATTCAGCGAGCCGTCTGTGACAGTGAGGTAGGATCTTCGTCCTTAACACTTTCATGGTTTAATTTTGTAATTTTATTGGTTAAATTTTCATTTTTAAGTTGATTTTCCAAGCCCTACAGACCGGATATTCTGGGTTCGATCCCCAGTGGAGTCACTAATTTTGTTATTGGATAAATCCGTAGGTGTGGACACTAACCGATCTTCCTAGATCCACCTGGATCTAGAACAAAGCAAGACAGAACATAACTCTTTCCCTAGATTTTGACCATTGAATTAACTAGGAGGCAAGAACAAATAACATACCTTATTATTGCTTCCTATGGTCTTTGTTGCTCCCGCTTAGCTTCAGTGCTCTCGTGCAGCCAAGACCAAGACAACACAAACCAACCAAAGTGAAGATAGCACAATCTATTCAACAGTTCATCTATGTATATGATCAAGGAATTATACAATAAAGTGGAAATAACTTTATGGGAAAGGGACATGCTACTGTATCATATTAGTGGAAAGTAAAGATTACAACCTGAGCCTTGATGTCGCAAACTTCCTTTTGATGGCCCTTGGCTTCGACACACACACTTGCTCAATCCTTGCATAAAGAAGATCAAATCCTCTTTATAGACTTGCTAGAGTCTTCAAGCTGTTGTTCAATGCTGAGTCCTTCACACAATTCTTTCACCAATTCTCCAATGAATCTTGCTTAACCTTTTCCATGAGAATTCCCTCAATATATAGAAGAGAATGAATTAGTTACTTGGATAAGAATGATCCCAAAATATCAGGGAATCAAGTACTAGGATAACGATTTGAATGCCATCTCATCCTTCTAGAAGATTCCTTTCTAGAAGCATCGAGAATTCATCTTTTTTCCTTGCTTTAGGAAGAGTTCACAACCTAGTAGTTCAACACAGTGCGAACTTCTTGCACCCTGGCTTAAGGAAGCCTGTGAGAATCAGGCATTCTCGCAGGCAAATATACTAGTAGCCTGTGAACCTTCTTCAAAAATGAGATTTCTGGAAAGAGAAGAAAGTAACTTTTCTCAGGAGAAAGTTCTTATGAAGAGCTTGAGTGTACCATCATCAATACATCATCATGATGACCAAAATCATGGGTAACAAAGGTTTTCCTTGTCCGAAGGACGGACGAAAGAGATCCATTCGGAAGGAGCCAAGAGTTGTCATGGTCGTTGGCTATGGGAAAGAGCGCGGGAGTTAACCCCTCTAGCCCTCGGATCCATGAGTTCTGAGTTCGTGTATCGGGAAGATCATGGGTTGGTGCGACAAACACCTCTAAAACCTGAAGTCGTGAAGTAACGTGGACTGTTGATCTATGGATCCTTCGGGACCCACCTCGACCATTGTATCTGGGAGTTCAAAGTTCGTGCACAAGGAGAGAACAAATCTCATTTACCGGAGCTATGCGCAGAAGACCATAGATGTGAGATCTAGAGGAAAGTGCATGAGGTCTAACCCTTTGAAAGTGCACAGGAGAATGGAATTTTGCGAAGTTCCAAAGTTTCGAAGTTAATCAGAACCGTCCATCGAAAGGGAACATTTGGCGAGGGTTTAGCATTTCGTTGACTTGCAGGAGAGAAAGGTCAAAGGGGAGAATTGTGAGAATTCGTAAGGCCCAAGTTCGCGATTTAATAGTGGCCGTCAGATTCAAAGGAGCGTGAGTCGTTGATCTGGTGCTCTAAAATATCGGTATTTAGGGATATCAGGAGATGATAAGTGAATCATATCGGGAGTTCCAATATGAGAAATCCCAACGCGATCTGGATCGTCAGATCATGGAAGCATCAGGATCGTTGATCTGTGGCGAGGAGATATCGACATTTCGGATATCAGGAGAATGGAGGTGAATGACCCTCCAATTTCACGAAACGCGAAGTCCTGATAATCGCTTGAGGTTGAACCCCGGGTCACAACGGGTGGTCATATGAAGGAGGAGCTAGCAAGTGTTAGGCCCCTGTTGGGAGATCAAAGATCGAGAGAGTCGAGGTGATTCACATGCAAGGACCCGATATGTGATTTCATGACGCACCTTTTTGTTGGGCTTGTGGTCACAGGTAATATTCACATGGAGGGGGCTTGTGCCTGGTGCTTGTTCTCGCGGGATAATAGAAGACGAAAACTTAGAGGTTTTACTCTATAATAGATCCTTCATAAGGGTGGGTGTGTTTCAAATTGGTATCAGATCATGGTTACAACACTTGGCCTATTTGGACTCATGGACGAGTTGCATAAAGACCACATTAGGGGGTTTAAAGGGCGATATCCTACCTTACTCCCTTCCTAAAAAGTCTGGTTAAGCCCTTAGTATAGAAAATAATGACAACTAATTGTTGTGTGTGTATGTGTTTAATAAATGTGAATTATGTGTTGATTATGAACTAATATAATGTTAGCTAACAACAAGTGTTTTGTTTGATTCTGTCAAGTGGTCGATCAATCGCGGGAAACTGCAATCATATAGAATGGTGACGCACCACGAAGTGGGGGATGCTCCAACAATATAGACGAAGAGTCTGAAGAGAGGAGGGCAGTAAAGACCTCTCTTGACCTGGCTAAGACTGTGAGGAGTCTCATGGCCGAGTTACAGAGCTACAAGGCCAACAACAACAGATTGATAAAAGAGCAAGAGAAGCAAACGAAAATTAATGCAGTCTTGCTGCAGAGTTTATCCAACATACAAAGACAACTACAGCATGGACCTGACACCAGTCATGTGGATCAACGATAGACAAGGAGGATTCAAAGTCCACCTAAGGTATGAAGACATGGCCCTTTAAGTGGTCGCACTAGGAGGAGTACCTCGAGAAAGGTCCAACCTAGAGACAACGAACAAGCGTCGGATGAATCCTTTGGAAAGGAAACTGACGACTTAGAGGGATCTTCTAGTAGTATAATTAGTTCACATTCTCAAAGAAAACGAAAGAAACAAAATCATTCCAAAAGTCATAATTTTGAATAATTTAGGAAGGCCAAACCACCCTCTTTCGATAGTGAGATTAAGAAAATAGAGGAAGTGGAGGCCTGACTGCTTGGATTAAATAAATATTTCAAAGTCCATGACTTTTATGAAAACTTGAAGGCCTGAGTAGCCACTTTCAACCTGAATGGAAAGGATTCCGTTTGGTGGGAAGACCTTAAGAATGTGAAAGGGATTCATGAAGAGGACCTATCTTGGGAATGATTTGAGAAATACTTCAAGAAGAAGCATTTGTCGGAAAAATATTTCGACGAGAAGACTAAAGAGTTCTATGAACTCAAGTTGGGGAAACTCACCATAGAGGAATATGTCAGTAGATTCTTTGAGTTGCTGAGGTATTTACCCTACATAAAAGCGGAAAAGGCAAAGGTGCAACGATTTATCAATGGGCTACCTAAGGACTATTAAAAAATAATTGAGTTTGATGAGCCAAATACCCTGGAAGACACTATCCGAAAGGCAAGATATTGTTATGAACAGCTTGGGCTTCAAACAAAACCTCGCGAAGGTTGGAATCAGAAGAATAGTTTGGGGTTCCAAAACAAGGGGTTTAGACCCCCGAGATTTAAAAACTATAAGATGGATCCAAGGATGAGCTTTCCTACCCGAAGTGTACGCCAACAAAATTTCCCCTCCCAACAAAATTTCCCCTCCCAAAGCAGAAATAACCTTTTTGATCAACACTAGGAAAGGTTGATAACCCAAAGAAAGAACCCTTGAAATGTTGGGGTTGTAGAGAAGAACATCTACTAAGGGACTTTTCACACAGACAACAGAACAGTAGGATAATTTACAACGTCCAAGAAGCTACCACCATCAATGATGTGGCCAGGAGTATTCCACGAATTTATGCATCCGTGGATAATAAACAAGTCGACCACGAAGCTTCAGTGGTGGAGATGGAAGGTATGATCACCAACCATATAGTATCTATTTTAATTGACCCTGGTTCAAATTTGAGTTATGTGGCCTCTCTGGTTGTTGATAATTGTAAATTATAGCTACATAAACATGCTAAGCCATGGTTGGTACAGTTAGCCACTGGAACCAAAAGAAAAATAGTAGAGGTCGTACCAGCTTGCCAATTCACTATGGATGGATTGCCCACCCAAGATAACCTTAACATACTTCCCCTATGATCGTATGACCTATTGATTGGTATGGACTGGCTAGCTGCGTATAAAACTAAGTTGGATTGTTACCACAAAACCTTAGAATGTGTAAATAAATAAGGAAGAAAGATAACCCTCCAAGGGATTCAGAAGCTTGTCTCAGTGAGACAAATATCAGCCCTTCAAATGAAAAGGTATTGCATAAAGGGATGTCCTCTATATGCAATATAGGTGTTGGAATATGTTGAGGATGACAGACCAAGCCTAGAAGACCACCCCATACTAAGAGAGTATAGAGATGTGTTTCCAGAAGAGGTATCGGGTCTACCTCCAAGAAGGGATATTGACTTCTCAATAGAACTTGCACCTGGAGTGGTACCAGTATCTAGGACCTCCTATAGGATGAGTACACCCAAGCTATTTGAACTCAAACTATAGCTAAAGAAAATTATGCACAAAGGCTACATCCGACCTAGCGTGTCTCCATGGGGAGCACCAGTCCTGTTTGTGAAGAAGAAAGATGGTACATTTCGACTGTGCATAGATTATAAATAGCTCAATAAGGTAACCATAAAGAACAAATACCCCTTACCCTGAATCGATGACTTGTTCGATCAATTGGGGGGTGCTACCATTTTCTCAAAGATTGACTTGAGATCTGAAAACCATCAATTTCGAATCAAGGATGAAGACATCCATAAAATCGCCTTCAGGACAAGATATGGTCACTATGAATTTGTGTTAGTACCATTTGGATTAACCAATGCCCCTGCCACCTTTATGTACTTGATGAGAAATGTACTCAACAAATTCCTAGACAAGTTTGTATTAGTTTTTATTGACGAAATCTTAATTTACTCCAATAATAGAGAGGAACATGAGGAACATCTTAGACTTGTACTTCAAGTGCTAAGAGAGCATCAGCTCTACGCCAAATTTAGCAAGTGTGACTTTTTCTAGAAGCAAATACACTACTTGGGCCATGTCATATTTGAATAAGGGGTAGAAGTAGACCCTAACAACATCATATCCATAACAGAATGGCCTACCCCAAAGGATGTTTCGTATATCATATCCTTTATGGGTTTAGCAAGATACTATAGGAGGTTTATAAGAAGTTTTTTCAAAATTGGTTGTCCAATCAGAGGAAGGGGGTTAAATTCATTTGGACACTGGAATGTGAAGGAAGGTTTCAGTCACTAAAACACCTCCTAACCCATGCGTCCGTGATGAATATCGTCAATCCCGATAAGGACTTCCTCGTGTGCACAGATGCCTAGAAGGAAGGACTTTGAGGAGTCCTTATGCAAGAAGGAATCGTAGTTTGCTATGAATCTCGAAAATTGAATGAACATGAAACCAACTATGTGACCCATGATCTGGAGTTGGCCGCCATAGTGCACGCCTTAAAAATATGGAGGCATTACCTCCTGGGTAGGAAATTTGTACTTATGACATACCACTGTGGATTGCAGCACTTGTTTGACAAACCAAAACTCAATGCTAGACAAGCTAGGTGGATGGCCCTCCTTAGCGAGTTTGATTTCGAAATCAAACATATTAGAGGAAAGGAAAATAAGGTAGTCGATGCCCTTAGCAGAAGTATGAAAACAATTCACCTGGTAGTGGTGAGCACCTACRRGACAAATSTTAGGGAAAGAGTCAGGAATGCACAAGAAAAAGACGCATTCTCCCAGGCCGTGACCTCATACCTAGAGCAAGAACCCRYAGGGCTAAAGTATGAAGGCTACTAGATGATAGATGGAGGTCTGYTGACTTACYGAAATAGGCTATAGAATMCAAGTTGTGACGACTTGAAGAGGTTCGTAATGGACAAGTTTCACAAGAGACCATACACCGGCCATCCGGGCTATCAGAAGAGGGTCACGACCACCAGGAAACAATTCTATTGGCCTGGACTGAAGAAAKACATAGCTSAGTATTTAGCTAAATGTCTAGAGTGCCAGCAAGTTAAAGTAGAACACCGRCACCCAACATGATTATTACAACCTCTACCAATCCCAAAATGGAAATGGGAGATCATCTCCATGGATTTCATCACCGGATTATCAACATTGGCCAGGCAGAATGACGCCATCATGGTAGTGGTGGATAAATTGAGCAATTTCTCTCATTTTATTCCTGTCAAATCGACTTGCAAGGCAACAAATATTGCCAACATATTCATGAAGGATATATTCAGAATACATGGCATGCCTAAGGAGATCGTGTCTAATAGAGACACAAAATTCACTTCAAACTTTTGGAAATCCTTGATCGCTGGTCTGTAAACCAAATTATTGTTTAGCACGGCCTATCATCTTCAAACTGATGGACAGACAGAAAGAGTAAACCAAAAACTAGAAGACATTCTAAGAATGCATGTAATGCATCAACCTAAAAAGTGGGAAGATTACCTGCCACTGGTGGAATTTGCCTACAACAACGGCTACCAAGAATCACTAAAGATGAGCTCTTTTGAAGTCCTCTATGGTAGGTCGTGCAACAATCCAGTCATTTGGAGTAACCCCATGAACATAATTACGACTGGACCCGACAGGTTGAAAGAAATGGAATGACAAGTAATTCAGATAAAGAAAAATCTGAAAATCGCTCAGAATAGATAGAAAAGTTATGCCGACAGAAAGAGAACCCCCCAGAGATTTCAAGATGAGAGACCACGTCTATCTCAGAGTTAGGCCCAGGAAGAGTTCCCTGAGGATGGGATCTTGTGCCAAGTTGGAACCTCGGTATTTTGGACCTTTTGAAGTTCTAGATAGAGTGGGACCTGTAGCCTATAGGCTAGCACTTCCTCCCACAATAAAACCACATAATTTTTTCCATGTTTCATTGCTAAAGAAATATGTACATGATTATAATCATATAATTGACTGGTTTGTGATCCAGGTGGAACCGGAGGGATAATTTCTTCCATAACCTCAATGCATACTAGGAAGGAAGGAAACCCCACTCAGGAGCTAAACCATTTCACAGGTCAAGGTGCAGTGGAAACACTTTTTTCCAGATGAGGCCACATGGGAAATGGAGGATGCCATGAGAGAGACATACCCATTTTTGTTCAATTCTGTACATACATGACATGTTAATAGATAAAACATTGAGGATGATGTTCCTTTAAGGGGGAGGTAATTGTGACACCCTATTTCCCCCAATTTGTAAATATAACTATAAATGGCCAAAAGACTATAAAAAACTTTATATGTGCGAATATTGATTCGATGGGCCTTTGTTTGAAAGGTAAATGAATGTGAACCTAATTATTTACTAAGAAAATAGACAAGTGTTGCATGACTAATGGAAGGGGGGTGTACTTAGAAAGACCACGAATGATGTACGAAGAGAGGGTGAAGGGGATCAGGAATGGTTGCGTTAACCTTCACCAAACCAGTGCTTGCTATATTTAATTTCTCAGGACCAGAACTGTCCTTTGACCCAGAAATGAATTACAGTCAGGTTGGTGGGTGGGAAGACCTCATCAAGAGTTAATGAGGGATGGGGTGTGTAAGCACTCATCTGCAAGGCTTCCAAACTTGACCATTGATTTGGAATTCAAGCCACACGCAACCCCGCTGAAAGAGGTGAGAAGGGAAGGTGCGGTGGGGGGAGGAAAGAATGGGTCTGCAACGAGTGCAGAGACGGGAAGTGAAGTAACGTGGACCGTTGATCTATGGATCCTTCGGGACCCAAATCGACCGTTGTATCTACGAGTTCGGAGTCCGCGCATAGGGAGAGAACAAATCTCATTCATCGGAGCTATGCACGGAGGACCATAGCCATGAGATCCAGAGGAAAGTGCATGAGGTCTAACCCTTTGAAAGTGCACATGAGAATGGACTTTTGCGATGTCCCGAAGTTTCAAAGTTAATAGGAACCATCCATAGAAAGGGGACATGTGGCAAGGGTTCAACATTTCACTGACTCACAAGAGATTAAGATCGAAGGGGAGAATCGTGAGAACTTGCAAGGCCCGAGTTCGTGATTTGATAGCAGTCGTCAAATTCATAGGAACACGAGCCATCGATCTGGTTCTCTGAAATATCGATATTTCAGGATATCGAGAGACGTGAGGTGAATCATATTGGGAGTTCCGATACACAAAATCTTGAAGCGATATGGACCATCGGATCATGGAAGCATCGAGACCATTGATCTGTGGAGAGGATATATCAACATTTCGGATATCGGGGGAAGGGAGGTGAGTGACCCTCCAATTTTGTGAAACGCGAAATCCCGATAAGCGCTTGAGGTTGAACCCCGAGTCACATCCGGTGGTCATATGAAGGAGGAGCTAGCAAGTGTTAGGCCCCTTTTGGGAGATTGGAGATCGGGAGAGTCGATGTGATTCACACGCAAGGACCCAATACGTGATTTCACGACATGCCTTTTCGTTGGGCTTGTAGTCACGGGTAGTAGTCACGTGGAGGGGGCTTGCGCCTGGTGCTTGTTCTCGTGGGAGAATAGAAGACGTAAATTTAGAGGTTTTACACTATAGTAGCTCCTTCATAAAGTTGGGTGTGTTACAAGATGCAACACTGAAGTTGATAAAAGAAAATATTTTTGAAGAACATGAAGTTGAAATTGTAACATCTTATCATAGTCACAATCGACAAACAACCTGACAATTGTTACATTGTTACCATGTCGCAAAATATGACCCTGCAGAAGAAAACCCATGCGATATTCATATAACAAAAGTTGAAGAGGAAATAGAAGTAGAAGGTCCACAGTTAAAGTAAGAAGAATTTGTTACACCAATGAAGATAAAGAAAGTCAATATTGGAACATAAGAGAATCCAAAAATTGTAAGTATTGGTGATTATTAGGACAACCAGACAATGGAAAGAATAAAATAACTACTGCATGAATATAATGATCTATTTCCAACAACATTTTCATAAATGAAAGGGGTGGTAGAAGAACTTCGAAAAATTAAAAATTAATCTGCCAGACCAATAAGACAGAGACCCTGTAGGTTGAATTCAATATATAATCAAAAAGTTAAGATAGAGATTGATAAAATGTTAGAGGCTAGTATAATAGAACATGTTGAAGAATATGAGTGGATTATCCCTATGGTAGTTCAGAAGAAGAAGCATGAGAGGATAAGGATCTATATATACTTGAGGAAGTTGAATGATGCATGTATGTGTGATCTCTTTCCTACTCCATTTACAGATGAGGTATTGGAAAATGTAGGAGGACAAGAAGCATACTCATTTACTTATGGATTTTCAGGGTATTATCAAATCATAATAGCACCAAATGATTGTTATAAGACTACATTTTCCACAAAATGGGGGTCATACCAATACACAATGATGCCCTTTGGATTGAAAAATTCCCCTGCTATTTTTTCAAGAGTAGTGCTAGTTGCATTTAAATATTTTATACATAAATGTTTGGAGGTTTATCTAGATGATTGGACAATATTTATCCTATTAAAAGATCACGTTGAAGTTTTAATATTAATGCTAGACAAGTGTAGACAATGCTAAATTTCTTTGATATTCAACACACCATTTGGAATTCTTCTAGGGCATGTGGTTTGTAAACATGTTATGTTGGTTGACCCTGCAAATATTGTTGTCATTGTTAATTTACCACAACCTAAGCCAGTGTTCCAATTAAGAGTTGCACTAGTTCATACAGGCTATTATATAAAGTTCATAAGGAGCTACACACAGATTACTGCGCCCATGGAGAAATTATTAAAGGATGTCAAGTTTCAATGGAATTATGAGTGCCAACAAAGTTTGGACATATTAAAAAAGAAAATGGTGATAGAACCAATTTTGGTGTTTCCAGATTGGTCAAAAGAGTTCCATGTTCATGTGGATGTCTCTTCAATAGCACTTGGAGCAGTGTTAACACAGTTGGGAGAAGGTGACATAGATCACCCAATAACATTTGCAAGTAGGAAACTCTCAGAGACAGAATAGAATTATAATACAACAGAGAGAGAACATTTGGCTATGGTGTATTCATTACAAAAGTTCATACATTATTTATTAGGCCAACATTTTAAAATGTTCACAAATCACTCTACTTTCAAATACCTAGTCAACAAGCCAGTGTTGGGGGGGATAATATGTAGATTGTTGTTATTTCAAGAGTTTGATTTTGAAGTAGTAGTGAAACCTATTAGACTGGATGCAGGGCTAGATCATCTGTAAAGGATAACTAATGGAGAGGAACCAAGCATCTTGGAGGATGATTTTCCTAATGCACAACTCTTTTCAGTGCAATGTATTGATGAATACTTCTATGATATCATTGAATTTTTTAGTACAGGATTTGTCCCAAAGGAATACAACACTGTGTAGAAGAAGAATCAGGTGGTTAGAGTTGCATATTACCAACTTATTGCAAGAAACTTGTATAAACTAAGTGTAGATAATATTATAAGGAGATGTGTCATAAAACATGAACGTCCTATCATCTTAGCATAATCACATGAAGGAATAGCTAGAGGACACTCTGCAGGAAAAACCATTGTGCAGAAGACAGAAGATACTACACATAGGACTATGGTGGCCAACTGTGTCTAAATATGCAAATGAATATTGCCAGACTTGTGATGTCTGTCAGAGGGTAGGAAATCCATCTAGGAGGGATGTGATGCCCCTAAAACCTCAGGTAACCCTTAAAGTTTTTGAAAAATGGGAAATAGACTTTGTAGGACCAATCAACCCACCATCTAGAAGATCAAGACCAAGGTACATCATTATAGCAACATAATATCTAACCAGATGGGCTGAAGCAACAATAGTAAAAGATTACAGTGCAGAAACTACAGTGCATTTTTTGTTTGAAAAAGTAATTACAAGATTTGGATGCCCAAGAATTCTGATAAGTGATAAGAGAAAAATCATTTCTCAATAATACCATTAAGGCAACGACTGAAGAATTTGAAATACACCATCAAAATATCACTCCATACCATCCTCGGCCTAATGGAATAGTGGAAGCATTTAATAAAATATTGGAGAATTCCCTAACTAAAATTTTCAATGTAAACAAGGATGATTGAGATCTGAAGATACCAACAGTATTATGGGCCTATAGAACTACATGTAATAAATTCGTAAGGAAAACACATTTTATATTGGTGTATGCTCAGGAAGAAGTAGTCCCTTTAGAATATTCAATACCTATTCTGTGCATTGCAACCATTACAAACATGATAGAAAAAGGCACAACTTAAAAAAGATTGTCTCAACTCATGGAACTAGAAGACAACTTGATTATTGTTGGTTTCCATAAGGAAGTACAGAAATCCAAAGACAAATCTTGGAATGATAGATACATTAAAAAGAAAATTTTTAAGGAATGAGATTTTTTTCTTCTCTATGACAGCAAATACTTATAGCACCCGGGAAAATTCAAGATGCATTGACTAGGTACATATGAGATAAAATCTATCACAGATCTGTGTTGTGCAGTTGCAGGATCTAGCAAGCAAAGAGATTCAAATATTGGTTAATGGAAGTCGACCGAAACTATATAGGGATAGTAGACCCAGTAACCCTTAGTATTTGCAGCACAAAAAATTACAATTGTACATAGTGTATATAGTAGGAGCTGAAAAAAGATTTTTTTTTGGAAAAATAAGAAAAATACAAAAGGATGCAGTAGATGGATAAGTGATAATCATGCAGTTAGATAATAAAATGCACAATAAATAGTAATTGGTATTAAATAACTTGAATACACTGCGCTCCAGAGAAATGTGACCATGAAGAAAACCCAACGCATCAACATAGAAAACAGTGGAAAAAAGAAAAAGCAGTGATCGGAAAATTGTGGTGTGATAGGGAATTTATGGCACGACCTATAAAAGCAAAATACGCGAATGGAAAAGACTCATTGGGACTTTTTGAAAACCAAATCCAAGGGAGAAAACGTAGTGCAAGCAGGTGATTCTGAATTATTCACTTAGGATTCAGAAAAATCCCTTTCCAAATTTAGCAAAATGGCACCCATGAAGCTTGGAGATCCCAGTTGGGTCACAAGGAAAATGTAAAGTGTCGCGAGGCTTGCACAGGACATAGAAACCCATGGAGCGAACCCAAATTAGCCTGAAGGAGTCGTGGATGTTGATTTCATTCCATCCCCAGTAATCGAATCGATTATTCTGAATTTCGTAGAGGAGAAAGACCAACAAAACCTGAAAATAGAGGAAATGGACATCGACCCGTGGAGTGAACTAAATAAAAATCACATGCAACAAAACCAAGTTTAGAGAAACACAACCACAGGAACAACAAATGAGGAAGATGATGAACGGAAAAAATCTGGTGAGCCCAGGAAACAGGAAAAAGAAGTGCAACACCTTGCAGCAGAGAAAATGCAACAGTTAGAGGAACATGTGCATGTTGAATATATTACAAACTGATAGAACACATACATTGAAGAAGAGAAAGACAATGAGGAAGAGAACCAGGTGGAAATAACAAGTCCATCAAAAGGGAAAAAGTAGACAAGGGCAAAACCTACAACACTAAGAACATCGGGCAAGCAGAAGGAAGTCACACTGTCACTGTCGTAGATACCCAAAGGAGTGAAAATACTTGATGACATGTTAGGCTTTGTGAATAAGCTTAAGTATGATAACCATGATGTTGTAGACATGGGGAAGTTTCTTGAATTCACATAATAAGTTTACATGGAAAGTAAAGGATAAGGTCCATTAGAATATCCCATATTGGAGCCAAAACAATGGATTGTAGGGCTATACAACACAAGAATTATGAACATGTTGGAGATTCCTCACTTTGGGAGAGGAAAGGAGGTGAATGCATGTGTCTAACAGTTACTGGAACGGGTACATGGAAGCATATTATAGATGGATAGACCTGTATCTATAGATGTGGACCTAAATGTTGAAATCACATGATTATCTATAGATGGAGAAAAACTAAAGCAATACTTGGATGAAAAAACAAAAGAAAATACATGGCAGACGAGATAAAGAATAAATATGATACTGAAAGAGGATCTAGGGGAATTATTATTAAACAAATGAATGAACCAAGAACTAGGTTTGCAAGAAAATTGATGACATGCAAACTCTTGAGAAAATGTCGCAAAGAGGAATCCCTAGCAGGTGTAATATTAACAATCATGCAATGCACAAAGGGAAGTCTACATAGTTGGAATCCATATCTACTAAAATTGTTTTTGGATGACTGCAAGGATGTGCATGACCTCGGTTCAGAATTTCATTATCCATGGCTAATCATATTTATAACGCTTGTTGGATGAGGAGAACCAAAATACAATGTATTTTACTAGAGGCTAGGGAAATGTTGCACAACAAAATACACAA
>ML812538.1:27379-44606 GCA_009831015.1 Picea engelmannii
TTTTAGACAGGATGTTATTTATAGATACGACGTTGTTTTATATATGGACATAGGATAAGGGTGTGTCATTGGGTGGACTTAAACAACTAGGCGATGATGGGGTATTGATACTGGTATTTAGGACAAGGCTTGTTCCTAATTCCATCATTGTTCATGGTAAAGTTAGAATAATGTATTGATTAAATTTATGTTAAAATTTAGGATAATGTTATTTCTACGTTACTTGCTTAAAATAAATATCAAGTATTGGATTTAGGAAAATGGTAAGTGGTTAAGACGATGTCCTTGTAGTTTCTTAGGACACCAGACAACTATTGCAAGGACCGTATATTGCAACCGTAAGGATGCTAGCCTGTAGGGCGAGGTAAAATGGCATTTTTTTTCAATGACATCCCAATGTTGGGACCCTTACTATTTATCTCCCAATACGTCGCTATCTATCATATATTATGCTTATTGGAGCTCAGGTAATTTCATCCTTTATGATACTTACCCCCCCCCGATAAGATTTAAAGGTAAAATTGACATGACTTATTTGGAATGTATTGTAGGTAAATCAATAGTATGGTTGTGAATTATTAATACTACAAATCGTTATTCTGCATTAGCATCAAGAACTCGCAATTAAATTGATTTTACATTTAAAGGCAGAATCGGCCACTCTTCGACTAGTGGTCATTTAAGGGAATGACGGGTTGGTACTTAATTCTAATGAAGGTAGAGATAAGTCCCGGTCGTAATAATGGTTGTCGTGGTTGAGTCATTGTGTTCTGCACCTTCCATAGAGGTTGCGGTCGTTATTGTTGCAGCACCTGTGTGCGCCTTATGTCTTGGGTCATTCTTGCTTGCAGCTACTTGTTGTGCATCCTGTCTTTTTGTTGTGATTGTCGTGGTTGTGTCTTGTCAGTCGTGGGGTGGCGACGTAGAGTCCAGTGTGTCTGTTTCCCCTCCTACACCCGCGCACACACCTTTAAAACAAAACAAAAAAATTGCACCTGTTATCAGCGTTGTTGTTAGTTCAAGGAGGTTGCTACAAGGAATGCATAGGAGAAGTAGTAACTTAAGTCCCCCTATGCATTTTCCTCAAGAGAACAAGATACCAGGGTGTAGGAAATTCTAGGCCCTAGCACCTTGCTCTCCTTAGCCTTCTTATGGGATAAGAACTTAGGCAAAGATAATTAGGTCAAAACGTTGGAGTGCTAGGAAACTAGGGCTCTAGGGTTTCATTAGTTATTGGATCAATTCAATGAAAAGCTTGGAAAATAGAAAGTAAGAAAGTAGCAATTTAAGTTCCTTACTTCAAGCATTAGGCATATCATGCAATTTCATAATATTGTATGAGAAAATAAAACCATACATAAACCATTCAATAGATTACAAAAAATGCAGATTTTACCTACTTGCACCAAGAATAATCATGAAATACCATGCAAGATCACCATAAAAGCTTCCAATATTGATCCAACTTGCAAAAAATCAGCCTTATACAAGAGTGTGCCTCACAATTTCAACCAATATCCGTTCTAGGGAAAAAAGTTCAGACCTATCCTTCTGTGTGACGAGTTGTGATGTAAAAATGAGAGTACTTTATGTTTATTTATACAAAATTTTGACCTTTAATTAATTTTATGGTCAAAATAAGGATGACATGACCAATTTACAAATAAATTCAAATTTGTTATAAATAAAATTTATTAGCATGTAAAATCATCCCTAAGGGTGAATTCATGCCCTTCTAGGGTGACGTTGGACCCCCAAGGTGGAACATTTTGCTCCAAATGCAGAACATTTTTCCTTCAAAGGCCCTGAATGATGTCCACATGTGCCAACTAGCTCACAACTACCCTCAAAATGCAAACCCTATCTTTGGATGACGTCCAGGGTCATGATGGTGATGTCATGGGATCTCAAAGGTCAACATCCAGGTGGAAGAGCAATATCCCCCTGATTCTAGGTCTATCAGGGTATCTCCAAGGGACATGCCCTTCTTTCTTCCTGGTGCAAATCTCTCATGTCTTCTTGCCCCTAGTTGGGGTTACAACATCCATCTATGGGATTTCATCCCCATGAAGTTTCGAGCTAATCATTCCCGCATGTGTACTTGTCCACCGGGAAAATTCCTACATCAACAACAAGTACGCCCTCCAGGGGTTCATAAGTCATAGGGATCATAACATGTAAATCACATCCAATAATTAAATTAGCCAAACATGTGCATCAAACCCCTATTTACCCAGACAAATGCTCAAATACGTTATGCAAATTAATAAGTCAGGTTTAGAGAAGGTCTCAGGGTGTCCTATTGGGCTAATCATCCTTAAGTTTGGGGTGTTTCCAAGGTTAGAACCAATCCAAGTCATGTAAGTGTATGAGGTGGTGTGGGGTAAGTGTTTGGGCATGAGGTGTAGTGATAAAAAGGAAATGCAAATCTTACATGTGGGTGCCTTTGTAGAGGGCAAGTTGCACCTTATCATAGATGTCATTGTTTCCTATCCCATTTGTTTCCTTTTGTTCTTAACTTCATTTATTTTGATATTTTGTTTTTATGCTTCAAGGGAAGAGTTGAGGGACACTTTCCTGGTTTGGTGACCAGTGGTGACAACGTTATCCACAAACATTTCATAGAGATGAGAAGGTTGGCTCGTGATGAGACCCCCTTTCTCTTAGTTATGCCATCAAGAGCCACTACCCTAGTTTGGTGACCAGATAGATGGTAGTCTCATATCGCTACATGCCCATGGTCATAATAGGTTGTTTCGTGATGAGACCTCCTATCCACCAACTAATACCTTGAGTGTTTATTTATCTTATAAGTTCCCTTTTCTTACTGAGAATCCTTTTACTAATTTCTCGAGAATCCCTTGGAAAATCATCTCAAAGGTTTCATCTTTGGATTTTAACTCTTTCCAGCTACTTTTACCCTCTAGGCCTTTATCCCCTTCTTCCCAAAAGGAAAGGTACAACCCTTCCTAGTGTGGCAAATCCCAATGCCCGAACAAAGGTAGGGGGATATGAGAGGAATAAATAAGGACAGTGGTAAGTATGGAGGGAACGGATGATGACATTTCACAGACCCACCCAATGGAAACCCATCCTAAATGGAGATCAATTTACTAGGGCATCATATCACCCTTCCAGATATGAACAAGTCAAAGAGCATAATTTCTAGGAAAACGTTATGAAATGAAGGATAATTCAATGCAACATATTCAAGTGCTTCAAGAATCAAAGTGACACATACCACGATACCCGGACTCATTACCTTATGGAGCAATACTTACTGCTACTTTAGGACCAAGCTGGTGGTATGGATATTGTTGTGTTGATAAATGGGTTGCACCAAAGAAAAGAGGGGCCCTCTGGGGCCATGCTCAAGTCATCCGGGTCTCGACACTCCATGTATGGGACCTGTGGGCCTCAAGACATGATCTCCTTAGTTATCCCTAGGGTAGGGGATAACAAGAACTACATCACGGGGCATGAATTATTTATTCATACTAACCACTCTACCATTAGGTACTTGATTAACAAACCTATTACGAATAGAAAAATCACCAGTTGGTTGCTACTGCTGCAGGAATTCGACATCACCATTGTAGACCGGCCAGGTAAGGAAAATTAGGTAGAGGACTTCCTCTCTAGGCTTGATAATAAAGGTGAGAATATTCCTATTGATGACAACTTTTTGAATGAAAATCTATTTACTATATCTACTATTTCACCATGGTTCGCAGACATAGCTAATTTTCTTACTATAGAAAAATTGCCACCTCACTTATCGCCCAAGGAAAGGAGAAGGATTGTTAAAATAAGTGCTCCATACTCTTGGATTAAAGGGGATCTATTCTACATTGGTCCTAACATGATTATTCGCAGATGTTTGAGAGAGGATGATATGTTCGACATCCTCAAAGCATGCCACAATGAACCTTGCGGGGGGGCATTTTGCAAATTGAAGGACAACTTACAAGATCGTCCATTTAGGCTACTTCTGGCCTACTCTATTTTGAGATGTCAAGAATTATGTCTATGGATGTGATATTTTCCAAAGGATGGGTCGTCTGGTTCAAGTATATGAGATGTTGCTTCAGATGCAAGTTCTTATGGACCCTTTGAAAAGTGGGCCCTAGATTTCATAGGAACAATCAACCCCACATCAAAGGGTAGAAAGTACATTTTATTATGTAATGATTATGTTACAAAATGGGTGGAAGAAAATTATTTATTCAGAGTAATATAAATATCATTAGTGGATTTCTTGTTCGAAGATATTATTACTCGCCTCGGGTTACCTAGAGAAACTAGTTTTACTGACTAGGGGACTCAATTTACATCTAATTTGGCACATGAAATGACTCAAAAGTATCTCATCGAGCAAAAGAAATATCACCCCTATAACCCACAAGCCAATGGGCAAATGGAGTCGAAAAATAAGGTTTTGGAAGGAATTATGAAAAATACATTCCAACTGCACAAGAAGGATTGGGCAAACAGACTTCCTAAATCCTTATGGGATTACATGACAACATGGAGGAGTACTATCATTTTTTCCTCATATGAGATAGTTTATGGGAACAGGTCCTTCTTCCTGTAGAATTTTAGATCAAAACATTTTAAATGGCAAGAGAATTAGGGATGGACTTAACAGAGGCACAAAAGGAAAGAATTGCTCAACTCAACGACTTAGAGGAAATGCGATGGGAATCTTTCCAACATACTAATCTCATCCAACGGCAGAGGAAAAATTGGCATGATAGAGTCATTAAGAAGAAACAATTCAAGGTAGGTGACTAGGCATTGTTTTTTAACTCCGGGTTCAAGGACTTCAAAGGAAAGTTTAACACCTGTTGGCTTGGCCCCTATGATATTGAAGCTATCTTCGACAATGGATCTGTTAAGATTCAAACTATATATGATGAGAAGGTTCCCTTCTTGGTTAATGGGTTGTTGTAGGGATTTTGAACCCTGCAGAAGATGAGCTCCCTTAGGTTCTTCATATACCTAAGACAGAGATAGAGATGTAATCTACGGGAGTTTCAAGATCTGATCTATATGCTAGGATTCTTTGTAATGAGGAAGCATACATGATTTTCGAAGGTTGTCCCTGCATGCTTATGGTTGATTTCTTGTGCGAAGATTATTCCCACTCCAAGAGACAATGATCTGCACACAATGAAACAATATCCTTTCTGAGATCAAAGTAGATGCATACAAATCAATGAAAAATCTACTAATAGATTATAACACATAATTCTATTAAGTTTATCCAAATGAATACATACAAACAAGTACACAATTGAATAGAGGGAAAAAACCAGTACACTTTCTATTAATTACTGAAACAACATTACAACTTACAAATGGAGAAGTTGATGCAACAATCTCTTTCCAAGTTCCTTGCCCAAATCGGGTAGCCAAAGTAGCAACATAAGTTTACTAGTCCTAATTTCATCCCCCTTCCCATGGGAAATGTCTTTGTTCTTATAGGTATTTATGGATAAGGCCATATGGTTAGTGGGATAAGATCCTTGAGCTCATAATGGAAGCTTTCTCGAGACTAAACCCCGAGAAATTAGTGGAAGGTCTCATCCATCGCAACCAAGTCCAAATATGGGAGTTTCTAGGCTTGGTCGCTCCTTAAACACATAGACAGAGCGACCAATCACTCCCTGGTAGGCCAGAAAGGGTGACCAACCCTCTTGGTCACGCCCTCAATGAAGGACAAGAGTGACCAAGGGGAAATTGGGCTGGAAACTTAGGGAAAAGTGATGAAAGTTGTTGAATTGGATAGGTAACCTCTTAAGAGATGATGGATCAATAGTTAGGGGGTTAATAACTCTATAACATAGGCACACGCTCAAGTTGTATAAAAAACCCAAATCTAAGGGGGAATTTGTCAAAGATATCATGAACATAGTTATCAACTTAACGAGAACTCTAGACCTAAAAACCCATATTTTTTGGTCAAAAACACTAAAAACAACCCTTATTTCAAAAATGTGTGCTACCGATAACACACATTTTTATTTTAGGGTTCAAATTACCACATTTTGCAACCATGGCCTTAACAACATCGTAATGTTGTCATAAAAAACCTTAAAATCAACCCCCGAATTGAAAAATGACACTAGCATCAACATTTTTTTTATTTTTAAAGTTAAAAATACAACTTATTCAAAACCTCTAGGCTTGACAATCAATACCATTGCAACTAAACCTTAAAATAGGCCCTCAAATAAAAAACCGATGCTCCTAGTAGCAACCCATTTTTTCCTAGGGATAAAATTGTAAGATTTTTTAAATAGTGGCCTTGACAATCGATTCACTTGGAACCAAAATCTTAAAACCAACCATTGAATCGAAAGGAAACACTATTAATAGCACTCTTTTTTGTTTTTTAGGCTTAAATTGATAACATTTTTAAAACCATGGCCCAAAACCCTGACATCATTACAAACAAAATTGACAAATATTTTGAAATTGAGATCTAATCAAGGTATAGGCTAGACAATCTAAGAGAAATTGTTTTTCATCTTCAACCTTCTTAGTGTCACAAAGGTGAGACACTCTTTCATCCTATGGTGTTTTAGGAAGTGACCAACACCCAGTTTTACTGTGAAGCTTGTGAGAATTTGTTCTTATCTTAGCAAGGATTATTTTTTTCTTTACACTTGTCAAAACAGAGAGATAATTTTGATATTCTAGATTAGGGTTGATTACATCCTTATAATACCATAATTTTATTTTTTCCTATAACTCTTTATCACACCACATTTTCTCCTTAAATTTTGATATAATGATATTTTTAATAGTATCTTTATTATGCAAAATGGTGTCTTCCATGATTCCCCAATAGCCTAGCCAAGACTGGGCATCTTTATGCCATCCTCACTTAAGTCGGAGGTGGTTACGACTAGATTTTGAAGAAATTTTAGGAAGCCTCTTGTCATCGATGTTGTTTAACTTGTGCTTATACATTAGGTATCTAGTCATATCCATGCTCTCAAAGGGGGGAAGGCTTTCCTCTAAGAGGAGGATGGGATAGGGTTTATTTCCTTTAATTTTTAGATTATATGTTATAAAATCCTTTTGGATTTTCTCTAGATATTTCTCCAGGATTAACGAGAGATATTGCATCCCCGGACTTCGCATCCAGATAGAATAATAGGAGTAACAAGAGTCTCAAAGAGGATTTTCTTCTTATCCCATATCCAAAGATTTGTTGATTTACAATCATTTTCAAGCCCATAATATGTTTTCCATCCCCCAATAATCATTTTTTCAATGCTATAATTCCAATTGTTCTTGTGGTGAATATCAATTCCAAGATATTTGTATGAAGTCACTTCCTGCAAGTTTTTGTTTTCATATACGAAGGTATCATAAGTGATATTAATGGATTTAATGATCATGACCTTAGTCTTGTAGTGTTAACAGTCATACCCATATTGGAGCAAAAATAATTTAGGATTCTTAATTGGTTTTCAAGATCATCAGGACTCCTCACCATAAGAACGATATCATCAACATAAACAAGAAGATTGACGACTATACCAGTGAGAGTAGGGCCGACACAACTTGCTTATTCCAATAAATCTTCTAACTTGTCAATGTATATGCCAAAAAGGGTAGGGGACAAGGGAGAACCTTGCTTGAACCCAATACTACAGCGAATCTCTTTCAACCAGCCCTCAGTGTCCTTAAACTTGGCAATAATGTTCTCATACACCCTTATTTCAACATTCCTCAACTTGAAAGTCACTTTTATCTCTTCCAACCTATTCCAAAGGGTTTTCCTCGGGACTGTGTCAAACGCTTTTCTAAAGTCAACAAAAAACAAAAAAGATTGATTTTAGTAACAATTGAAAAATTCCTCTGCAATGATCCTAAAGGTAACAAGATGATCCACAATTGAATGATATCTCCTAAAATCATGTTGGCCTTTAGTTCTTTTACTGTGACTTTCTAGCCAAAGACTAATCTTCTTTTCCAAAATAATTCCATAAAGCTTGGCTAAAATCGGGCTATTCATAATGGTCCTATAATTAGGGGGAATGTTTCTATTCCCATTTTTAAAAATAGGAACAATGAGGCTTTGCATCCAAAGTTTAGGGAATCCTTGTTTGAATGCTAAATTGAAGAACTTGTGTATGTGAGGGATGAGGATAGGCCCTCTAAGTTTAAAAATTCCATCTTGGTAGCCTTCAATGTCCTTAGCTTTCCCATTTGAAAGCCACTTAACCCCGAACTCTATGTCACCCAAAGAAAAAACTTCATCATTTGTAGAGACAATAGGAATGGTGTCCATGGCATTAGGGAACTCATAAGGACTTTTAAGGTAGGAATTCCATTCCCTTAAGGGAATCATATTGTTTTCTTTAGTATTGCAGATTAGAATTCGCCTCTAGAACTTCTTAGGATCAAGCTTAGATAGTTGTGAAAGTTACTCTTGCATTTTATTGATATAGTACATTTTTTTCCTTTTAATTAGGGATTTGTACATATTGACCTTATAGAGTTTTAAGGACTCATTAGAAGAATTCCTAATGACTTTCCTAGTAATTTTACATTCTTTATCATACCAAGGGTTGGTCGTTCTATTATTCTTTTTACAGGACACCTTGAAAGAGAACTTGTTAATAGAAGTGGAAAGAGTAGTTGTAAAATTATGATAAAAGTCTTCAATGTTATCCTTATAAATTAGGAAATGTAATTCACTATTAAAATCCTTTAAAAAAAAGTCAATTTTACTTTTTGTCAAAGAGTAGTTGCGTATGATACCTTCGTATATGAAAACAAAAACACGGGCCTTCATTACAAAAAAAACATGAAAAATGTATATCTATTAAAAAAATTTAAAATGTAACAATATATTCCAAGAATCTCGACCCATTGACTTCAACTCTTTATCTAGACCTTGAGATCGGAGATTGTAACAATGCCTTCGGATTTGTATTCCTTAATGACAAATTAAATCGCTAGTAGCAGTGGGGATGCATCAATGCCCCTTGAATACCATATCTTGCAAGTTACTTGACTTCAACACATCAATTCATACTTGACGGGATGCATTGGAGTACCTTGATGCTCATTGACATTATTAGTAAGCAATATCACATTGGTTAGCGACTTCCATTAATGGTCGGTAATCCAATGATTCCCTTCCATGTTTGACTTCAAGAAATGTATTCACATGGAAAGGAATGTACAGAAGTGAGTAAGTATGGAGATTTTGTGACAATTCAACTTGAGAAAGAATCCAGCATCCAACATTCAGTCTTCAAATTTTTGTTGTGTGCATGTTCCTGTTCCTGTTCTTGATCAGTAGTGTTTTCATGGCCAGAGTTATTTTCATATAGTATTTATAATTCTTACATCTGGTATATCATTTTTGATGATTAATGAAGAATATAGGGTCCCCATTCTAGCACATGGGCAGTATGACACCATGAGTACACCATGGATTGTTACAAGAATCATACACGGGTCTTCATTTTCTGGTAAGAAGTCCATTTTATAGAGTTTGCTTCTATAATCCAATGAAGAACAAGCTCCTCGCACCAGAATGCATAAATCAGAACTTTCATGAAAGGGATGGTTCAACAGGGCTAATTCAATCAAATGGTAAGGTAATTACATGTAGTTGAAGCTTGGATAAGTTCTTAATATTCATTTTGTTTATTAAATTTGGAAATTTTTAATAATATGGAAACCTTTGAATCTAATTGTGCCAAATATGATCTTATCGCCCTCAACTGTCACACATACATTTAATTGACCACCTTTTCATTACTCGATTTGGAATCATTGCTCCTATGTGATTTAATCATTACTCGATTTGGAATGATTTAATTGACCCTACGTGAACGATTAAATCGGACCATGGCAATTAAATCGTCATGATCACGATTTCCCATCAATTTGTTTTTCTACCTCCTTGTCATTATACTGTGAAAATCCCCTCTTCCTGTAGACTGGACTTGATATTGTCAAACAGACCCTGCACCTTCTGACTATGAGAAAATATGAAGACCGCACTTGGGATCAAACCAGACCGAGTCGAGCTATTAGAAGCCTACCCAAAATGTAGAAAGAGAATAGAGAAGGTCAGTTGGCTACCTTTATTCCTGAAGTATAGTGGGCACAACTTAGAAGTTACCAAGGCATTCACATTAGGGTTTGATGGAAGAAAGGTAGTCATTACGGATTTGAAGCTCACGGTCTCAAAGGACTCTATTGTGTAGGCAGCAAAACTCCCTCAAGACAGTGAACATTTGTTCAAGAGCAGGAAGATAGAGAAATCAATTTGGGCTCCATTCTTGAAGCCAACTAGCATAAAGACATAGTGGTCGAAGGGGATAGCACAATTCCTATTGAAAAGGAGATATCAAAATCTACTTATCATACTACAAAAGTACATTACAAGTGAGGGTTGTTTTAGCCTCACGTTTTGTTACCATGTCATACTCTTATTGCATTTTAAGGGAAAAAGGATAAACCTGCATTACTTTTTATGGAAATATTTGACCAAGATGATAGCCACAACACAAAGAAAGGTCTACACTAGAACAATGGAGCGAAATCTACATCACCATGGTCTTGTGAAACTATTAGTTTTGGAGGAGATCGAGAAGAAGAATGACACCTAGAAATATTTTATAGCCCGAAACTAGTTCGGGGAAGCTCACAAGGTAGAGACAGAACCTGAGCATGAGGGAGCAGGGGAAGAATGTGAAGAAGTTGAAGAGAAGTTCGAAGGGGACAAAGAGAATCCCGAGGAGTCCGAAAAATAATGTCAAGAATCCAAGGAACCTGACAAGGAACCGAAGGAAGCAAGAAGAGAATTGGGTACGAATGAAGCCGACCCTAAGTTCAAACAAGAGGATGAGAAATTCCAGGTTATCTTGAGCCTAAAGAAGCCTAGAACACAAAGAAACATAGGGATTTCGGTGACACCTACTCTACCAAAATTGACAAGGAGTCAACATGCCCGACTCGCTGGAGAATCAAGTCAACCTCAAAGAAAAATAGAGAAAGAGGTAATAATTGATACCCCTCCTAAGAAAAAGCGTTCAAAGACTCTTGATGAAATAGTGGTTGTATGTGAGCATTCTGTAGAGCATAATGAATTGCATGGTGACCCCAAATTTGTGAAAATCGTTGCGGAAATCCAATCCGATAGTTTACCCACCAATGAAAGTCTAGGAGAAAAATCGGTGGATGAATTGATTGGTGTCGACAACTCAACAGGAAATGAAAAGAGGATTGGTATATAAAAGAGAAAAATCAAGGAGGTGACATTTTTATATGAGTTCATTAAAAATGAGAATTTATTGTTGAAAGATTCTAGTGTCATTCCAAGAAGAAATTTCCCAATTGAAAAAGGAAAACAAGAGTTCACTAAGGAAGGCCCGACGATGGTATAAGTAGGCCAAGAAAATTTACCTATAGAATCAAAGACTCAAGGACAAACTTGAAGGGTCACAGCCAAGGAATTCTAAGTTAAATGTATCTTCTCATGCAACCGTTTAGGCCTAACAAGAGACTCATCATATATCATCAATTTTGGAAATCATTTTTGAAGGGTGACTAAAGGTCCAGTTTTGCATGAGGACATGCAACTCCTCAGGCATGGGAGAGATATAAGGTCCTTATTTTGATGTGTTTTGTTACACTCTACAATACCTTATCTTACTATTTACCCTACCATTTTCCATGCTATTATCCTATAATGACATATCTTTTACCATCCAACCCTCAAAATGCATTTTGATTCAAAGGTAATTATCTTAGCCTAAGTATTTCATTTTTCCTTGTTTAATGAATGAAATATGATAATTACTCGAGCTACTACCATTACTGGAACATTCGCGTTGTTTTTTGAACAAGTCTTGTAGTTTCCTCGACTGCTGAGATAATTTCCACATGCTCCAACCAATTTGGATATATGGGTTCTGTAGAGAATCACATACACATGGGAATCCACCATCTGATTTAGCCAACACTACAACAACAGAAGTGCTATCCTTGGACCATGATCCAATCAATTCATGTAGTGCTTACGAGATTGTTACAATTTCATTCCTTCGGTCATGAAATCGTAACGAAATTACTTATACGAAATTATGTTGGTTTAAATAGTTTTTCTGAAGCCAAAAATGTAATGTCCTGACTATGTTTGGTGGATTGCATGAGATTGGAAGTTTAAGATTTGCTAATATTTAGTTTGAATCTCATTGTATAAATAACAAATGAAATCATGCCTAAACATATGAATTGATATATTGATATATCATTAAGGAGGTAGATAGTACTCTATTCAAGCATCCATGTATTATGTTCACTATGGAATATAAAGACTGGTCCATGTGCATTCCATTGTTGCATTGTTGAGTTTGTAAGTGTTAATGGGAATACTTCTGAGAGAATGTACGACCCTCTTCACCTCATAAGTAGCACCCTAGTTGTTTTATTTAATTTGGTGTATTATGATTAATTGTAATTCGGTTAATTGTAATAGATTTCTTCAATTCAATTCATGTAGGTAGTTTCATGGAATTCTGTAGTGAGGATTAGTTTATTAATGTTTCAATTTCATCTATGTTGTATTTCAACTAATGATTTTGAATAGGAATCTTCATGATTGATTGTTGATGGTCTAGTTGGTGACTCTCTAGATAAGAATTGTCCAGAGTTTCAAATCGATGAAATTGACGATTGCTACACTTCATTGATTGAAAACTACCCATGATAATTATCTTGATCACATGCATTAGTGTTTTTTATTCTATTAGTTTTGTTTAATGGTTTTCAATATGACAAATAGAGTGGATCCAATAGAGTACGGTTGGGTATAAAAACCTATATCCAACCTACAATTCGACCTTAGAATATCCACTATCATATGAGCAATTATATTGAATTTATTTTGTAGTTTATTGGAATGGTGTTTCTCCTATATTTGTTCTACATATGTTTGTCCTAGTGCTTCATAAGTCTACAAACCCAGATTGACAATTAATGTATCGAATTACTATTATGTAATTCACTCAACAAGTGGGCCAATATTACTCTAGGTGAAGGATTTTGTAGGTTGTCATTTTGTCTAAGAAGTTTCCACCACAAGGATCATCATGGCATGCCTTGATAATATCCTTTATTTCATTCTCTCTAACACACATGCGAATAATCAAATCCTCTCCGGTGTAGAAAAGGTCTCCTCCCATCTAAGAGTATTTGGCACTTTTCTTGATAACCATTTGCTTTTCCTTTAGTGAAAAGTGCGGTAAAATTTTTCCTATAGACAAATAATCAGAAATGTCACCAAACCATCGAGTTTTAACATAAATTGAAAAAATATGTTCATCGGGAAAATTGTCTTCTACAGGAATGGTCTTGCCAATATTATTGATATGGAAAAGGATGTTTGTTATCTAATTTTTCTTTCCCGACCTATCTAAAACAATGATATTAAATTCATGTAATAGTAGAATCCATCTTGTTATTCTTCCATTCATTATTGGTTTATTCATTAAATACTTGATGGTGGAATGATCAATGTGCACAAAAAATTCATATCATGTGATATAATGTTGAAATTTATTAATTGAATAAATAATTGCCAAAAAATCCTTCTTCGTAATAGTTTCGTTGAGTTTAGCAAGAGTTAGGTTTTTACTGACAAAATAAATAACATATGTTTGTTGATTTTCATTTTTTCCAAACACCACTCCTATAGCTGAATTAGATGCATCTGTGGATATGTGGAAAGGTAAATTCCAATCTGGTCCTCTCAAAATGAGAGTCGTGGAAATTTTTTTCTTTAAGTGCATCAAAAGCATCCTGGTAGTTAGTATTCCAATAAAATTGAACATCCTTTGCAAGAAATTTAAATAAAGGTGAGGCATTTTTTGTAAAATCTCTTATAAATTGTTTATAATACCCCGCGTGTCATAAGAAGCTCCTCACATCCTTCTGAGTGGATGGAGTTGGTAAATTGATAATGACTACAATCTTTGTTGGATCAACCTTAATACCTGCAACTGAAACATGATGACCAAGACAAATTCCTTCAATATACATCATAAAACATTTTTCATTACTTAAGGCAAGGTTTGGTTCTTGGCATCTATTTAAAACTTGTTCTAAGTTATCTAAGGCTTCTCCAAAATTATCCTCGTAAACTAAAAAATCATCCATGTACACCTCTACACAATCATCAATTAAATCAACAAAGATAGCCAAGACTTCCCTTTGAAATGTGGCAGGTGCATTACAAACTCCAAATGGTAATACCTTGTAGGCATAGGTTCCCCAAGGGAAAGTAAATGTCATTTTATCTTGGTCTTCAGGAGATATTCTTATTTGATTGCATTTTGATTGTAGCCATTGAAACCATAGAGGAAAGAAAAATTATTTATTTCCATCCAATGTGTCCAGGACTTGGTCTATGAAATGTAGAGGGAAGTGGTCTTTCAATGTGGATTTATTGAGTTCTCTGTAATTTACACATACCCACCATTTTACATTCTTCTTGGGGACTATTACCAAGGGTGAAACCCATTGGCTATATGATATGGGGTAGATGAAATCTACATTTAGTAATTTTTGAAGCTCCCCTTTTACAATGTCTTTTAAGGATGGGTTCATTCATCTTTGTGGTTGTCTAGTGGATTTAACATTTCCATGTATATAAATGTGATGGGTACATGTATATGGATGGATACCCTTCATATATGTATAATATCAAGAAAAAGATTTAGAAAATTTCTACAAAATTGAAATTAATTGTTTCTGTTGTGAATCATCGAGATCATAATTGAGGTTTAAGCTTTTTGCAGGAAAAATTTCAATAAATTTATTGCAATAATTTGATACAAAATTTACAATAAATACAGTTTCAAATAGAAATGTTAAGCTATCCACTGTACATGTTTTCTAAAAATTCTTCCCAACAAGATAATCAACATAATAATGTTTAGAATTTGATGATGAAGCATGTGAATTTGATGTTGTTGATTATTGATAATTGTATGATGTAGATGGTTCACAATTTATTGTCTTCCCCCTAAAATATGGAGGAAAATCAGGATGAGAAATAAAATGATTGAACTGATTTTCATTTGTATTTTCCTTAACATTTAAATCTTGCGCGATGGTCAAGATTGGTTGAATTATATTGTTATCACTATCAATTTCATTTAACCATTTTATGTTCTCTAATTCATTTATTGATTTGGCAAGGGGATATAATGAAATATGTTTTATTTTGGTACCATTTGTTATTGTCATATTTTTGGATCTACAGTTGATGAATGCATTGATTGTTGCAAACCATGGTCTCCCCAAAATTAAAAGATTTCAACCCAAATTAGATTTGGGTTGGAGGATCATAAAATATACTGGTTACTCCCATGAGTTAAGGGAGACAATGATGTCTTCAATTACTGCCTTGGGTTTAATCTTTGACCTATTTTGGGACCGTAAGAGTTGGTCGAAGATTTCCAATGTCGAATTTTTGCATAGTATCCATCGTCATGACATTTATTGTTGCACTTAAGTCCATGAGAATGTTTGGAATAGAAAAATTGTTAAAAAAAATTGTTACTATCAGGATCCCAGAATTAACATACTTTTTTGTAATGACTTTAGTAGTCATTAAACTAGCTAATTTTTCAACTACTTGTACTGTTTGTGGATCTTGTATTTTTCTTCCAGTCTTTTTAATGCACAATTCCTTATTGTTTTGGTGTAAATGGGTATGTCTTTGATTGCCTGTAGTAAAGGAATTGTAATGTTGATATTTTTTTATTCATCCAAAAGGTCAAATTCAGGGGATCTTTCTAGTCGGTCATATTTTTTTATGTTTAACCTTTCAGGGAAAGGTGTTGTCCTAAAGGATTTAGGTTGTTTTTGTAGGGAAACGGATTTATTTATTGGATTATTTTGTTTATCAAGTTGATCAGGAGTTTCCTCCTTTTCTTCCTCAATTAGAATGAATGGTTTTTTATTTACAACCTTCCCAGAATGCAGATTAATTTCTTCTAATGATGCAAGTATTTCATGTAATTGTGCAGAAATTGTATATAACTGTGCAAGAAATTCATGTAATTGTGTGGAAAATTCATATGATTAAACAGAATTTTCTTGTAATCGCACATGGGAAATGAGATAAGTAGGAAAAGTGTTTACATCATCATTATAAAGAGTTTTAATATTTTGATTGTTTGTGTGGATCTAGGGGGTTGTTGATTTAACCGAACTTGTATCGATTATGGTTGAGTGAGTTGAGGTTAAGATGGAAATAGTGGTTGTATGGTTGTAGGATATTGTGGGAATGATTGGTATTGTTGTTGTTGTGGGAAAATCTGTTGTTGTGGATAATATTGTTGTGGAACAAATTGTGGTGACAGATAGTGGGTCTTGTTATCCCCATTTTCTAGGGATAACTAGGAGATAATGTCTCGAGGCCCACAGGTCCTAGACATGGAGTACCGAGAGTAGGATTGACCTGAGCATAGCCCTGGAGGGCCCATCCTTCTTCTTCTTCACCAAATTTTTCCTATCAGCAGCAGCAGCATCCATCACCATCGGCTTGGACTTGCATCAGAGAAGACTCTTGCTCCATGAGGTAATTGGTCCGGGTATCATGGTATGTGTCATGTTTGATCATTATAACTTTCTAATATATGCACCAGGTTCCTTACATTTCTGATAACTGCTTGGATCTTACACTAACCCACTTGACCATTGTTGGGGGGATTAACAGGGTGCCCTAGCAAGCTTGTATCCATGGGTTTTGGTTAGCCACCAGGGGGGATTTGAAGAGCCATCATCCGCTCCCACCATACTATCACTTTACATCTTATCTCCCATACATCCATCCCATTCCCTTAGTCCGGGCATTACGATGACCTACTTGAGGGGTTACACTTCGTCCTATGGGAAGAAGGGGATAAAGGCCCAGGGGGTAAAAGCAGCTGGTAAAAGATAAAATCCATAGGAAATAAAACCTAGAGATGCTTCGCCCAGGGATCCCTGAGAAGGCAATAAAAGGCCTCTCAATAAGAAATAAAAGGGACCCAAAGAAAAATAATAAAACAAGACCTAACCAAGAGGATGGGAGGTCTCATCATGAGCCGGCCCATTATGTTCATAGGTATCTAGCAGTATGACATTGCCATTATCTGGTCACCACGCCAGGGCAATGACCCTTGGTTGCATGGCC
>ML812538.1:52742-82060 GCA_009831015.1 Picea engelmannii
TGGAAACTTTCTTCTTCTTATGGATACTGGCCCAATAGGTTATTATGTCTATTTCTTCAACTTTGTATAGTAGATCAGTGTAATGTCTTTGAGCTATTAGATGATATGCTAGGGGTTTTATGCATGTATTTGATAAATTTAATCATGAAATATGATTGACATTGCTATGATCCCAAGGACTAATGATCCCATGGAGGGCGATGTTTTTGATGTGCAGGACCATACCCGACGGATAGGTACCAATGGATCGGTACACATGGAGATATGATTAGATCGGACCTCCATGGGGTTGAAGAGCCCATCAGATGCTTGCTGGGATGGCAGAGACAGGACAACGTTGTGATAAGCCTTTGCATAGGAAGAAAGAAGGGCGTTCCACCCAGGACACTTTGGCAGAGCCCGACCTAGGGGGAATCACCCACTGCAGATGGAATGTTTGGCTTTGATGGACAGGACATCACCTAGGAGAGTTGGACGTTATCTTGAGCGTGTGGTAGTGTGCTGAGGTTATTGGCACGTGTGGCAGCTTGGAGGATGCCCTAGAAGGGCCAACTTCAAGGATGGTGTTTCTCTCAAGGAAGGTTTACAACTATGGTTTGATTATGCATTCTTCATGATATGTAAGTGAATTTTTCATGCAACACTTCTTAAGTGAATGGTTGTAGGCTTAATTTCTTACATTTGCTATTATATTGTTGAATCTTGAAACCCTAGGTAGCAAGCACACAAGTAGGTCATTGCTATATGTCCCCTTGATTGAGAAATTGTTTTAGCCATTGATGAAGGAAGATATAGCCTAGCCTTTGCTACACTTTTCTCCCTTTTTCTGAGCTAGCGTTGAAGTTATAGGTTGAAAAGAGGAGACGTCCTAGGCCTAGTTAAATCTACACCTAGGGTTTTAACCTTCTAGGGTTTGAAAGCCTTGCCCCTACAACACTTTCTCCCTTAAATCTGTACTTTGAAGCTAGCCGTTTTGCCAAGTGTATTTAGAGAAATAGGAAGGAGAGTGAGGCCTTGCTTAAGCAACACTGAAGTGAGCCTCCTTCCCTTAGGGTTTTGATTCTAGGGCCCTGCCTTTGCAACACCTTGGAACCCTACCTTCTAGTCTCTAAATTTAAGTCCTCCCGAGACCTTTTTCCCTTACTTTGACTCCATTTACCCTAAGGCACTGATATTTTCTCCAACGTTGAGCTTTAAGTGTGCAAAATCATCTTTTAAAAACTTTAATTTTTGAAACCCTAACTAACCCTAACGCTACTAACATAGGCTGACGTCATACTTGACGCAGCAAACCTTCTAACTAGTAATTAAGCAATTAATGATGACGTCAAGCATTTATTGATCTATTGTTGATTGAAAATAATGTTGGCTTGGTCATTTTTGTAGACATTGATGAATTGGTGATCTTGCAAAGGATATTTAGCAGAACGTTGACCTCATTTTGTCTATTATATTGCTTATTAAATGAAATCAGATAGTTAAGAAGTACTAACCCTTTGAATTATAACCTGCAAATATATATATAGTACTGTTATTGTCTTGTTCTAGGCAGGTGTTCTCAACAGGGACTTCACTTCTTTATTGGCTGATTAGCCGGAATATCTGATACTGGTGGTAACCTAAGAGGAGGGAAAACCTTAACTCTTGACCTTATACTCTTTGCCTCTTCAAACCCCAGGTTACCGGGGACGTCTCCCTTGTTCTAACCTCCCTAAACAAAAAGAACCTCCCCATCAAGGTGACATTGGGTGGGGAAGGTTCCAGTTACACCAGTTTGTCCACCATCATGTAACCTATGACCTAAAATACAAACTGCGCGATAACAGGTCTGATATTGTGGTTGAGAATTATAATGTGACTAATTTCCATAAGTTTTTACTCTCCAAGTTTGTTGATAAAGTTTATTAGGATTTTGTTGAGGAGTCCATTGTTGACATGGAATGGGAGTATTCCAAGATGTTTGTGTAGAATTTTGATTAGAAAATCTAGAAAATTGATAAGAAGGATCATGTGATATAACTAAGGGTCGTGGCTGCCAAGGATATCTGGGAGAAATGTTATAAAGTGCTTCCAATGACTTATTATCTGCTTTGAAAACTGCTTTTAGACCAGGCAATGAAGGACAATTTTATGTCCAATGATTTTCTACACAAATCCCACAAATATGAACACTATTAAGTGGATACTCATTTTTAGGATGTTTCTTTCTGTAATCAAGACAAAAAATAGCTAAGGTATCAAAGAAGAATTCCATGAAATTAAGAATTCCAAGCCCCATGCAGTTACAACTCAAGGAAGTTCAAAGAAGAATATGAAGGAGAACAAGGGTAAGATGGACCAAGAGAACAAGAAGGAAGGTAAACAAAATTCCACAGATGAGAGTTTGATTTCCAAGGTGTTATCACTCCAAGAAACTCCTTAGGGTTGTATACTAAGGATGCTTGGTAACTTAAAAATAATGTGTAGGTATGCTTGGAACAATGGGGTCATTAATGATCAATGTAATAAACAGCTCATCATACATCTAAAGAAACAGTGCTTTCAGGAAACAATAATCAGATCAAGTAATTTGAAAGGAGAGGATGAAGAACACTAATCTTGATTGCCAAGTACAACTGAATGTAAGGCTTAATGCAAGATAGAAAGAAATCCTTTATCTCAAGTCTATGAGCTCAATAAAGAGATAACAGTCTTCATAAGCTAAGATAAACTGAAACAAAGTACAGAAAGGGAAACATGGATATTTCTAATATTGAAAACGAAAGGAGACTGTAATTTTATTATGTAAATAAGAGTCTATACAGTAGCACAAAATATATTCCTAGTTTGAACCCTTGTCTCTTAGAAAAGATAGGCATTTATAGCCTTTTACAATCAGTTTTTAAGATCCTGAAAACTTGGATCTGTATCTAAAAATAGCAAATCAAATTAACTAAGCAAATTGATAACAAAGACTTAATAGCTAAACTAGCATTCGAATTGTCTTCCATCTCAAAATTTGACATCTGTACTCTTCAGCTTCTGGAATCTGTTGTGTCATGAAACATGGCAAAGGCACCTGTCTTGGCAGCTGGATTTCTTCAGTTACTCATAGTCGACACTTTAGGAGATCAATTTGGCGTGTGGTTTTCAAAACTCCCACGAATCTCCAATCTTGAGTATTTATTTGACCAAGTTGTTAATCCTTTAATGCTCTGGAATCTCTTTAAATCCTGTGAAAATCGCCCTGCTCCATCCTCAGCTTTCAAAAATAATTTTTTCGCTTTCACCAGCTAACTCGCCTTATGATTCGCTGGTTAGCTGGTGAAAGCATTGCCTTTCACCAGCTAACTGGTTGTAAAATTGCCCTGTGCACTGGTGAAAGCTCTGCCTTGGCCCAAAATGAACTTTCACCTCCAAAACTGTGGTTCTATCAAAAACTCAGTGTGTCTCTACTTTATCCCCTTGCATATTCACAGCAACCTGAGCTAGCACTTGTAGATCTGGGTGTGACTTTTGCTTTTGCTTCAATTTTCTAATCTTCCTCTTAAGGCGTTTTGCTAACCACCATAGACTATTATAGTCTTTGGTGATTTTCTTTTTCCTCTTCTTGTCCTTGACACTTTCACGAGCCAGCTTTTCAAATGAAGCATTTGTTTCTACGAAATTATCAGACAGAGTCTTGTATCTTTCCTTTATTGCTCTCTCTAGGACCTCTTGCTAAGCGATCACTTCTTTAAGTTGCTTGATTTTTCGTGTTTTCTTCAACTTAGTGCTCTTTGATGTTTCCCCTTCATCGGTGTGAGTAAAGGTCTCACAATCCTGTGCAAATTCAATGGAGTGTTCAGGGCTTTTAATGGCAGGGCTCTCGTCTTCTTGCTCTGGCTCTGAGTCTGTGTATGGCAGATTTAAGATGTTTGTTTTCTTTTCTGTAGGTTGCTCTGTAGTAGTTTCAAAATCCAATTTTTTCTTTGACCTATGAGATCTTACACCAGAGATCCTATCTTCTGGGGGTCCTGGAAGGGTTCTCCTCTTCCTCGAGCTGCTTTGAGGAGTCAATTGCCTTTTTCCAGCTCTCTTATGTTCATTCATGGGCTGAGTTTGAGTTTCAAAGCCCTCCCAAAAAAGAAAATGTTGCCAAGTCCTTCCTTTTTGTCTTAGCTCCTCCAGGATTATCAATTTAATAAGGCCAAACTGGCAAAGAGTGTTCTTCATACTTAGAGGTTTAGCTCTAATCTTTTTACAGACCTTAGTTAAGCTCTTGTGCAAGAAGAAAGGTAAATTTAGGAGATTTTTACCTGTAAAATGGTCTAAGAGCTTGAAATGATATAACATCAGTTTGTCGTACCTGCCTTCTGAAGTTATGTAGATTTGGATTCCCTTAAACAAATCCTGCCACTCATCCTCTAAATGGGAAACTGACATGCTCTTCTTCCATGCATTATTTCTGAATTCTTCCTTTAGATATGCTCTGAAATTTAGGTTCTTGGTTGCTGTCGTTTTGAACCAACTCTAGCCTGATCTAGGTAGATTGGTCACTGCAGCGATGGTAGCTTCATCCATGATAATTTCTAAAGACCCAACACAGGCTTTATTTCCATCGAATGTTTTAGCAAATGCCTCTGCTGTTGATTGGTGACATCCATTCTGTAGCTTTTCGACATATCCCATACAGCCTGCGTTTGAGAAGTGTTTTTGTACCTCTGGATGCGCCTATAGAAAGGACAGACTGTCCAATTATTTTCTCAACAAAGAACCACTGTGTCTCCTTTCCATCTGCAATTCAAAACCCGAAACAATTTTATACACAAAACATTGCAATCTGTTGTTTGGGTCGAGGTCTTGCGCTGGTGAAAACACTCGGCTCTGTCTTTCAGAATTGAAAACTTATCATACGCTTGTGGATGATGCGTGTTGGGGAAATGATGGGCCGATTTGATGTCACCAGCCAAGTAGTACCGCTCCTTCACCTGTGATGATGGATTTGAGTTTACCATTTCCAACGCCATGATCGTGCAGCATGAATTTCTGAACGAGATCTGCTTTGCAATCCGATTTAGACATGCAAACCCGAATCTCCATCATTATCCACTTTCACCAGAGCATCATAATGATTGCATGACATGGGTTGAGCATGTCATCATTTGATTTTTTAAAACGTGGAGAAAACACATGTGATTCCCTCTTTCACTAGCTAACGGCCCGTGGGAAGCGTTCCTTGGCTGTTGCAAATCGCCGCTTTCACCAACTAACGGCCCGTGAGAAATGCTCCTTAGTTGTTGAAAATCACCACTTTCACCAGCTAATCATCATCTTTAAAACACGCGTTAGCTGTTGAAATTTTTTCATGAAAATTTTAAAGAGAAGACCTTTATGGATCGTCTTAATTCTAAGACATAAATTAAAACCTAAGTTTTGCTACTAGAAAAACTCAAAACAAATTTGGAGAAAACTACAAATAGCCATGCTATCAACCACAAAATGAAACCATGGTGACTAATTCATTTTGGGAGCTAACATTTGGCTCCAACTGGGATGGACATCTCCCTGTGAGGTGACCAAGAACCTAGCTAGACCCAGTAGCCTTTATTACAATTTAAAAAAGAAATCTAAAAAATAGTTTTCCTAGTACCATTGGGCATGGAGTTATTGAAGTGACAGAAACAAAGAAAAATAGAACTGAAAAAGAATATGTACAGGTAGAATAGGGCTTTCAAGAAAAAGCCTTATGAAAAATAGGTCTTTAAAAAGCGCCCGTTGAAAGGGCCACCTGCTACTTCCTCGCCTGCAAGATTTTGGAGAACAAAGGTATTGTTCTGCTGAACCGTTGTTATGACAAAAGGACATGTCCAGAGAGAATCAAATTTGTTGTGTTTCCCCTTCTCTTGCCTTGATGCATCCCACTTTAAGACTAATTCCCCTGTTTTGAAGACATTTGATTTGACTTTCTTGTCGAAGATCTGCTTAGTTTTTTCTTGGTGTAATTCTGTTTTTTCCAAAAGCTGCTCTCTATCTTGTTGTAACTCTACCAAATTATGAATTCTCCGAGTCAAATCACTTGGTTCAGAATCAGTTTCTTGTAAAAACTTTGCAACCGGCAACGTGAGTTGAACATGAAATATGGCTTCAGTACCATATACCAACTTGAAAGGAGATGTACCAATTGATTTTTTACATGTAACCTTGTCAGCCCACAAAGCAAATTTCAGCTTGGAATCCCAGCCTCTGGTATTTTGTTCAAGCAACTTCTTTATAATTCTGACTAAACTCTTGTTTGATGACTCAGCTAAGCCATTTCCTTGCGGATAGTAAGCAGTGGAATGTACTAGCTGAATTCCCAACTCTTCACATAATTTCACCAAGTGTTTATCTTTGAATGCAATAGCGTTACCAGTGACTATTCTCTTAGGGCAGCCAAATATGGCAAATATGTTTTCTTGCAGAAAATTTATGATGACAGTATGATTGGCGTTCCGGGTGGGAATAGCCTCAATCCACTTTGTGAAATAATCGGTGGCAACAAGGATCCACCGATGCTGACTACTAGAAGGCGGGTGAATCTCACCTATAAAATCCAGGCCCCATTGCTGGAAAGGACCTGTGACCACTATAGGTTTGAGGGGAAGAGACCTCAGTTGTTGTTTGCCTTCAAATCTTTGGCACTTTTCACATGTTCTCACAAACTCACACACATCTGAAAATAACGATGGCCATTAATAACCAGATCTTAAGATTTTATGTGCAGTGGTTTTCCAATAGTGATGTCCTCCGCATTCACTATTATGGAATTCAATCATGACCTTAGCTGCCTCTTCTTGGTTTATGCACCTCAACAATAAACCTATTGGATTTTTCCAGAACAATAAGTTGCCATTGATGCATAAATTCATGGCTTTGAGCTTTAAAGTTCTTCCTTGTGTTTTTGTCAAATCTGATGGGACTGATAAAGTTTGCAGAAAATGAACAATGTGGTTGTACCATTTGCAATCAGCTAGGTGAGATGAGACCTGCATTTCCTCGCCTTCTTTATCCTCTGAAGACCAAACATTATCTGCATTAATACTTACCAAATTTATTTCGAGCAGCCTACAATTTTCTTCTGCCAGAAGTTTGGCAAGGCCCTGACCCTTCACAAGTTTTGTTGGTTTAATTTCAACATCAAATTCAATCAACTTTGCTATCCACTTACTCCTTTTTCCATCTATGTCGGGTTGTATAAGCACATCTTTAACTGAACTGGAGGGTACGAAAGCTATTACCTTTGCCTGAAGGATGTAAACTCTGAAATCTTTCAATGACTTGATAAGTGCATATGCTTGTTTCTCCAACAATTCATACTTTACCTCTGTGTCCCTCAAGACCTTACTGAAGAAGGAAACTGGCTGCTCCTGATCATCGGCATTTTTTTGCAAGAGTACTACTGCAATTGTATCTCTTGAAGCAAATGAAAAAATGTAAAATACCTTGGAGAAATCGGGGCTGATCAAAACAAGGGCTGTTGTGATGGCTTCTTTGATAGAATTGAATGAGTGTTTGGCTTCTTCAGTCCATTTTACCTCAGAGTCCTTTCTTAACATGGAAGTAATATGCTTTGTGAGTTCTGCAAAGTTTACTACAAACCTTCTGATAAAGTTTATAGTCCCAAGGAAAGACTGACTGTCTTTCTTTGATCTAGGAAGAGACAGATTTTTAATTGCTTCTACCCTTTTTGGCTCAATTTTCACCCCATCAGCTGAAACAATATGTCCAAGTAATTTCCCTTCCTTAAGTGAAAAATTTGATTTTTTGGATTAAGAGAAATGCCATACCTTCGACATTTTAGAAATGTCCTTGTTAAGTGTTGTAAATGAAGTTCATGGCTGCTCGAGAAAACAGTGATATCATCAAGATATATCAGGACAAATTTATCTTTCTCTCCAACGAAAGAAATTTCCATCGCCCTTTGTAATGTCGCTCCTGCATTCATCAATCCAAAGGGCATCTTCTCATACATAAACGTACCCCATGGAGTCATAAAAGTAGTCTTTTCTTTATCGTCTGGATGGACAACAATCTGGTTGTATCCAGAAAACCCATCAATAAAAGACATCACATTTGATCTTGATACCTTCTGCAAAATATGTTCCATTTTGGGCAGAGGGTAGTTGTCCTTCCTAGAGAACATATTCAAATTTCTGAAGTCGATGCAGAGTTTGATCTCTCCATTATTCTTCCTGACCGGTATGAGATTTGCAATCCATTCTGAATATCTGAGAGGAATGATGATGCGGGCGTCCAATAGTTTTTTGATTTCCCTTTCCATTGTAGGCAGCAACAAAGGATTAAAGGATCTAAGCTTCTTCCTGAATGGTTTGGTGTCTTTGTTCAAGGGAATATTATGTTGAATTACCTCTGTGTCAAAAGTCTTCAAGTCATCATATTGCCAAGCGAAGATGTCAGCAAACTCCTTTAGCAATTCTCCATAATCAGCCCTTTGTTTTTCAGTCAAATGTGAAGCTAAGTTGACATATTTAGGATCTTGTTCACTGGCTACATTATACTGCAAAACTTCTGAATCTTTTTCCCCATTTTCCAATTTGAAAGCCACATCATTATTATTGAAAATCCTTTCCAAAGGGACCAAACCTTTAGGAATTTTGTTGGTAGACAACTAAACTATTTCATGTGCTGCGATTTTGCTTCTGAATTTTGGCTTCTCAATTTCATTGTCATGTTCATTCTCCTGATCGATCTGCAGATCTGAAAACTCATCTATCACTGCAAGAAATCTAGTGAGTTCAGCATCGTCTTCAAAAACCTTCCAAAATTTTACATTATAAAGGAGGGATGGCCTATATTTAACTTGAATTTCGTAATTCAATTTATGAGGCAGAGGGGGTATGAAAGCACAAGCTGACACAGATAATGAATCATCCAATTCATTCATTACTCTAGGTACATATGAAATTTTAAAATCTGCAAAATCATGAATTGCCCTCAACACTTCATCTCTGTATGCTTTCAGCCTGACATGTTTTGCTTGAAAGGACTTATTCACCTGTTGGATGATCAAATCTGCATCTCTGAACACTTGCAATCTTTTAACCTCCATCTCTTTGGCTGCATTTAGCCCCAGAATTAATGCTTCATACTCAACAATATTATTAGTCACTTTAAAATCAAGTTTAAAGGAAAAATGAGAAGTTTTCTTAGAAGGGGAAATCAATACCACTCCTGCTCCTACTGATTCTTTGGTGCAAGCACCGTCAAAGAACATGGTCCAAAGTTCATCCTCTATTGTTTCTGTGGGCTGAGCTATGGGTTTTCTGAGCAGCAATGTATCTGATAATGAATCATCAATTTGCAAAATACAAGATCCCATACCTGTGTCGACAAAATAGATAGGATGATTGGATGGATTTTTTTCGTCACTGATTACATATGCCAACTGAGATTCCCTGTATAGCCTTATGTTCACCCCTCCAAAAACATGGATAGTAGTGTAGGAGAGATCCATTTGAAGAGTGCCACCTAGCCTCTTCATCCACGATCTTGATAACAGACAACCAAATTTAGGTGGTATGTCTGCCACTACTATATCCATAACCATAGTCTTCATGGTTGCTTGGGTTAAGGTTACAACCAAGTCCTTGATCATCCCAAGACATTTGACTTTTCGTGAGTCAAAAGAGAAAAGATCATGATAAGACTTGGTGATCTCTAGCCCAAGCTCATCCATGACCGCCTTTGGCATCAAATTGTGCAAAGCACCGGAGTCCAACAGACAGTTATGCAGTGTTTTCTCATGAATATTTAGAGAGATGTAAAAGGGGGGACAGCTTTCATCTCTGTCTTCTATCATTTGGCCCAGAGTAATGGTTGGCTTTTCATCATATATGTTGAGAATATCAGTAGAAGGGGATATATATTTGGGATCTAAAGTTTTGAGGATATCCTTCTTGAACATTTCATTTTTCATTAACTCGACTAGAGGAATAGGAATTTTAATTTTTTGTACTTCAGCCTCAAAAATGAACGAATATGGGACTTTATCAGAAGCCTTATCAAAGACCTTTACCTGATTCGAAGGGGCTTCCTGATTGCTTTGTTGTTCAACAGGGGCCTGACTTTCTGGAGTTTGATGCTTGACAGGGGAAACAATCTTCTTGGGAGGAGCTAATGTTTTCACCTTTGAGGGATTTGTTTTCTGATTCTCTGATGTCTGATCTTTTTGCTTAACAGGGGTTGTTCTCTTTTCAGGAGAAGATGGTAGGTTTTGTTGGGCAGTGTCAAATTTAGATCGGAGATTATATCTATTCTTATCTTATGTCGTGGAAATGCCATCATCAATAGGATTATCCTCTGTCTGTTTAGTCATCAATGCTTCCTCATAGTCGTGTGGTGTTAGAAAAGATTTCCCTGTCTCTTCTCCAACACAATGAATGTTATCTTATCCATCTTCTTGATATTATCCCTTGTCTTCGTCCATCACAACATTTTGAAGAGGGACCTTTATTCTCTGATCTTCAGTAGGATTCTTTTCTCTTTGCAAGATCTGTGTTGGCTGATTATTTCTTCTGAAGTTGTTGGGATTTTGATTTGGGTTCCTGCCTGCAGAATCATAAGTGCCTCTTCCCTTCACAGGCTGCTTATTTTCAATCTTGAGCTTAGATATCTCAGAGGTTAGAGACTCTAGCATCTTATCCATTTTATCAAACTTTGGGTCAGCACTTGATGAAGAAGAAGCCTCATTCCTTGGCCTTCTCCTATCAGAATTTCCTTTCAGCTTTTGGGAGGCTAAAATATTTGATTCCACCTCAAGGGAAGCATCTTGCATGAGAGATAATGTTGGTAACCTCCTTTCTCTCAACAATAAACAGAAATCTGAGTCAAAAGCATCAGAATATGTGATCTTGGTAGAAGCCTCTGAAGGTTTTATCTCTGCTGGTATTTTACCGTACATCCGGTTAAATCTTTTAGTGAAATCAGAGACTAACTCACTATTTTGCTTCCTTAGATTTTTGAATTATGTGATATAGTATACAAAATTTCTTCTGTCACCCCAACGTTTCAAAAATGTCTCATCCAATTGCTCGATTCCAGCTATGGAACCAGCAGGGAGTTCTTTGAACCATTTCCTAGCATGGTCATCTAGGCTTTGGACAAAGACTCGTGTCCAAACATCTTCTTCTTCAATATTAAGGTTTTCAGCATAACTATAGAAAGCCTCAATATGTTCTTCAGCAGACACATTGCCTTCGCCTATGAATTTGGGCATATACTTCTGATAGTCTCTCGTTGGCATGGCTGATACTGGGTTTGGCAATATAAGTGGTGCATACCTAGCAGCTAGGATTTGTTGCATCTTCGTCAAAGGAGGTGGTGCAGCCATAACTATCAGGGGTGAGAAAGGTGATGGTTTCTTTTTCGAGTCTTCAACACTGGAGGAATGCGAAAGAGGTGAATCTTCTAATGGGAAAGAGGTCTAATATGAGGCTCTGTAAAAATTTGCAAGCTGTCCAGCTAAATTTTCTTCACCTTTAGCAGATAACTCTTGGAGAAGATGTTCAACAACAAGGAGGCTAGTATAAATGTTTAAATGATCTTCTTGTTGCTGAGAATGAAAAGACTCAAGGGAAGAAGATCTATGGCTTCTTTCTAAAGTCTTGGATTCTTTTTCAATCAAATTTGAATCTATCAATTTATCATCATTAGTATTTTCCTGTTGATCAAAAAGAGATTGTTCTTCTACAGTATTTACAGCTGTCTTTTCATCAATGCTTTTTGAAAAGAACTCAATTTTTTCTGTAGTAGATTTTCCAGAACTGAAAAGAGGATTACCTTCTGTATCTGATTTTGAAGCTTGACCCTGAATGGTCTTTCCTTTCCTGAGAATTAGTTATGGATTGGACACTGGTATGATAGGTGATTATCGAGGATTCGCCCTAGTACTGATCCTCTTAGGAGCTAGGATGAACTTGTGGAATCACCAGATAGATAATTACAACCAACTAAAAATGTCTAATCTTTGTCTATCATCAAAGATCAGCTCTGTGTTGTATCCCAGGAAAGCAGAACTTAAATTTTGTCTCCCTGGCAACAGTGCCAATTTGTTATCACTCCAAGAAACTCCTTAGGGTTGTAGACTAAGGATGCTTGGTAACTTAAAAATAATGTGTAGGTATGCTTGGAACAATGGGGTATTTAATTATCAATGTAATAAATAGCTCATCATACATCTAAAGAAACAGTGCTTTCAGGAAACAATAATCAGATCAAGTAATTTGAAAGGAGAGGATGAAGAACACTAATCTTGATTTCCAAGTACAACTGAATGTAGGGCTTAATGAAAGATAGAAAGAAATCCTTTATCTCAAGTCTATGAGCTCAATAAAGAGATAACAGTCTTCATAAGCTAAGATAAACTGAAACAAATTACAGAAAGGGAAACATGGATATTTCTGATATTGAAAATGAAAGGAGACTATAATTTTATTCTGTAAATAAGAGTCTATACAGCAGCAAAAAATATATTCCCAGTTTGAACCCTTGTCTCTTAGAAAATATAGGCATTTATAGCCTTTTACAATCAGTTTTTAAGATCCTGAAAACTTGGATCTGTATCTAAAAATAGCAAATCAAATTAACTAAGCAAATCGATAACAAAGACTTAATAGCTAAACTAGCATTCGAATTGTCTTCCATCTCAAAATTTGACATCTGTACTCTTCAGCTTCTAGAATCTGTTGTGTCATGAAACATGGCAAAGGCACGTGTCTTGGCAGCTGTATTTCTTCAGTTACTCATAGTCGACACTTTAGGAGATCAATTTGGCGTGTGGTTTTCAAAACTCCCACCAATCTCTGATGCTGAGTATTTCTTTGACCAAGTTGTTAATCCTTTAATGCTCTGGAATCTCTTTAAATCCTGTGAAAATCGCCCTACTCCATCCTCAGCTTTCAAAAATTCTTTTTTCGCTTTCACCAGCTAACTCGCCTTATGATTCGCTGGTTAGCTAGTGAAAGCGCTGCCTTTCACCAGCTAACTAGTTGTAAAATTGCCCTATGCGCCGGTGAAAGCTCTCCCTTGGCCCAAAATGAACTTTCACCTCCAAAACTGTGGTTCTATCAAAAACTCAGTGTGTCTCTTCTTTATCCCCTTGCATATTCACAGCAACCTGAGCTAGCATTTGCAGATCTGGGTGTGACTTTTGCTTTTGCTTCAATTTTCTAATCTTCCTCTTAAGGCGTTTTGCTAACCACCATAGACTGTTATAGTCTTTGGTGATTTTCTTTTTCCTCTTCTTGTCCTTGACACTTTCACGAGCCAGCTTTTCAAATGAAGCATTTGTTTCTGCAAAATTATCAGACAGAGTCTTGTATCTTTCCTTTATTACTCTCTCTAAGACCTCCTGCTGAGCGATCACTTCTTTAAGTTGCTTGATTTTCTGTGTTTTCTTTAACTTAGTGCTCTTTGATGTTTCCCCTTCATCGGTGTGAGTAAAGGTCTCACAATCCTGTGCAAATTCAATGGAGTGTTCAGGGATTTTAATGGCAGGGCTCTTGTCTTCTTGCTCTGGCTCTGAGTCTGTGTATGGAAGATTTAAGATGTTTTTTTTCTTTTCTGTAGGTTGCTCTGTAGTAGTTTCAAAATCCAATTTTTTCTTTGACCTATGAGATCTTACACCAGATATCCTATCTTCTGGGGGTCCTGGAAGGGTTCTCCTCTTCCTTGAGCTGCTTTGAGGAGTCAATTGCCTTTTTCCAGCTCTCTTATGTTCATTCATGGGCTGAGTTTGAGTTTCAAAGCCCTCCCAAAAAAGAAAATGTTGCCAAGTCCTTCCTTTTTGTCTTAGCTCCTCCAGGATTATCAATTTAATTAGGCCAAAGTGACAAAGAGTGTTCTTCGTACTTAGAGGTTCATCTCTAATATTTTTACAGACTTTAGTTAAGCTCTTGTGCAAGAAGAAAGGTAAATTTAGGAGAGTTTTCCCTATAAAATGGTCTAAGATCTTGAAATGGTATAACATCAGTTTGTCGTACCTGCCTTCTGAAGTTATGTAGATTTGGATGCCCTTAAACAAATCCTGCCACTCATCCTCTAAATGGGAAACTGGCATGCTCTTCTTCCATGCATTATTTCTGAATTCTTCCTTTAGATATGCTCTGAAATTTAGGTTCTTGGTTGCTATCGTTTTGAACCAACTCTGGCCTGATCTAGGTAGATTGGTCACTGCAGCAATGGTAGCTTCATCCACAATGATTTCTAAAGACCCAACACAGGCTTTATTTCCATCGAATGTTTTAGCAAATGCCTTTGTTGTTGATTGGTGACAGCCATTCTGTATCTTTTCGACATATCCCATACAACCTGCGTTTGAGAAGTGTTTTTGCACCTCTGGATGCGCCTGTAGAAAGGACAGACTGTCCAATTCTTTTCTCAACAAAGAACCACTGCGTCTCATTGCCATCTACAATTCAAAACCCGAAACGATTTTGTACACAAAACACTGCAATATGTTGTTTCGGCCGAGGTCTTGCGCTAGTGAAAACACTCGGCTCTGTCTTTCAGAATTGAAAACTTATCATATGCTTGTGGATGATGCATGTTGGGGAAATGATGGGCCAATTTGATGTCACCAGCCAAGTAGTACCTCTCCTTCACCTGTGATGATGGATTTGAGTTCACCATTTCCAACGCCATGATCGTGCAGCATGCATTTCTAAACGAGATCCACTTTGCAATCTGATTTAGACATGCAAACCCGAATCTCCATCATTATCCACTTTCACCAGCACATCATAATGATTGCATGACGTGGGCTGAGCATGTCATCATTTGATTTTTTAAAACGTGGAGAAAACACATGTGATTCCCACTTTCACCAGCTAACGGCCCGTGGGAAGCGTTCCTTGGTTGTTGCAAATCGCCGCTATCACCAGCTAACGGCCCGTGATAAATGCTCCTTAACTATTGAAAATCGCCACTTTCACCAGCTAATTATCATCTTTAAAACATGCGTTAGCTGTTAGAAGTTTTTCATGAAAATTTTAAAGAGAAGACCTTTATGGATCGTCTTATTTATAAGACATAAATTAAAACCTAAGTTTTGCTACTAGAAAAAATCAAAACAAATTTGGAGAAAACTACAAATATCCATGCTATCAACCACAAAATGCAACCATGGTGACTGATTCATTATGGGAGCTAACACAAGGAATCAAAAGGCAAGAAGGAGAAGAAAAAGTTTTTCTATTGTAATAGGGGGTTCCATCCTAAGAGTTCTTGCATGAAAAATAACATAGATCTCAAGGAACAAACACTTGAGAAACATCACCTTGAGGATTTATTCCAGATAATGCAAGGAAAAATCCATCATTAGAAAGGGGTAATGGTCATGCATTACTTGCTATTTCATATTCTCCTAATGCTTGGGTGCTTGATTCTGGGCCTACCAATCATCACATGGCCTCATCGGATAGACTTTTCTCATACTTGGAGACTTGTTCTGGACCATTGATCTTCATGGGATGTGATTCTCCTGCAGAGGTGTGCAGTAGAGGTAGATTTTATCTAGATCATGGATGCTTTCATGATGTAATTCATGTTTCAAAGATTTCATTGAATATTCTCTCCATATATCAAATCACTCATTCAAGTTCAGGGAATAAGATGGAGTTCACTCCAGACTCAATTATTATTTTTGACTTGTCAGATGGTTCAAAAATTATCGTTGGTGAGATTAATCACAATTCCATGTTGTACACCCTCTCTCACTTCACTCATAAATCTAATTATGTATCTCTTCTAACACATGCTAAAGAAGAGTCCAGGTTGTGGCATGAGAGGCTCAGGCATCTGAATTTTAAATATTTATATCATCTTAGTAAGGGTGGAATGGTAGATGGATTACCCCACATTAAATACATAGATGGAGTTTGTCAGGGCTGCATACTAGGAAAACATCCTGAGGAGAAGTTCAACACAGGTAAAACATGAAGGGTATCATCACTTCTAGAATTGGTTCACAGTGACATTATAGGTCCTTTCCCACACCCATCTATCAGTAAAGATAAGTATGTTCTTACTTTCATTGATGATTTTTTGAGATATACATGGGTCTACTTTCTCAAATTAAAATATAAGGTCTTTGAGTGTCTTAAATATTTCAAGCATCTAGTTGAGAACCAAACAGGGAAGAGGATTAAGAAGATTCATATAGACAATGAAGGATATTATGTGAATAAGGATGTTAAGCATATTTTTTCATAATCAAGTATAGATTTGCAACATAGAGTTCCATATACTCCATAGCATAATGGGGTAGTGGAGAGAAAGAATAGGACATTGAAAGATATGGCCAATTGTATGTTCCAGGCTAGAACACGACCTCCAAAGTTATGGGATGAAGCTATCGAATTTTAAGCCTACATTTAGAATATATTTCCTCATAAATCAGTTAAGGGAGTCACTCCATATAAGGCTTGGAGCGGGAAGAAACCAGAAGTCACTCACTTCAAAAATTTTGGTTCCCATGCATGGGCTAGGATCTCTTTCGATAGGAGGAAATCTATGGAAGCTCAGAGTAAGGAGTGTATTTTTGTCATATATCCAGAGGGAGTGAAGGGATACAAGTTATTTTATGTTACTTTAGATACACTATTCATTCAAAGGAATGTTAAGTTTGAAGAGGGTCCTTCACAGGTACTTTTGGAGAAGTCCACACCTCCATCTCCACTGCCACTAGTTGCAGAACTTAGTGAGATTTGTTCCCATCAGATTTCTAAATATGATATATATGATATTTATGATCAGATGCAAGAAGTTTCAGGTCCATAGCATCGACCACGATGGGAACAACAGACTCTTCAGGAAGCAGGTGATCTAGTCGGTGATCTTGTCAATCCACGAAGAACCGGATCTCAGTTTGTGGAGCCTCCGCAAGATTTTAATACCATGGAGCCATTGTTTCCTATTTATTGTTACATGGTACTTGGATCAAATCCTTATTCTCATGCAGAGTCTAAAGGAAACCCCCATTGGGAAGATTCTATGAAAGAGGAGTTCAATTCCCTAATAAAGAACAACACATGGGAGTTGGCTCCTCTACCTTCCAACAGGAAGCTTGTTAAATGTAAGTGGATTTTCAAGACAAAGAGGGATCTTGATGGATACATTACAAATTATAAGGCTCATTTAGTAGCTAAATGTTTCTCACAAGTACAATGCATTGACTATGAGAAGACTTTTGCACCAGTTTCCAAGATTGATTCCATTCGGTTAGCTCTACCTATTGTGGCACCTAGAAAGTGGGAGGTACACCATATGGATGTGAAGAATGCATTCTTACATGAATATATTAATGAGGATATATATATAGAGCAACAAAAGTTATATTTCCAGGATCCATCATTACTTTGCAGGTTGAGGAAGTCATTACATGGACTTAAACAAGCACTTTGGGCATGGTATGCTAAAATGGACTCTTATCTTCTCTCTAGAGGTTTTCTTAGACGTAGATCATATCCTAATGTGTATATGATGAGGAAAACATATTCTCTTCTACTAATATTTATATATGTAGATGATTTACTCATTACAAGGATCTCTGCCTCCTCCATTGTTGCAGTGAAGACTGCTTTGCATGACAGGTTTTCTATGACAGATATGGGACGGTTACATTACTTTCTTGGTATTGAAATCAGACAGAATGATTCAGGAATCAAGATGTATCATTCCAAGTATTTTATAGATATACTTGATAGGTTTAATATGACATATTGAAAGCCACCTCCAACAGCCTTTCAGTCAGGGGTTAGACTAGAGGATGGCGATACATCACCTTTGGTTGATTGTATTAGATATCAACAGTTGGTTGGGAGTCTTCTCTACCTTACACACTCTCAATTGGACATATCTTATGCAGTTGGATCTGTTTCCAGGAACATGCAAGAGCCTTATGAGCTTCACTGGAAGGAAACAAATAGGACTCTTAGATATGTCAATGGGACTACTAGTTTTGGTATACACTATGTAGCAGGATCCTCCTTGGATCTTGTTGGTTAAACAGACTCAGATTGGGTAGAAGATAGCACTGATCAAAAGTCCACTTCGGGATATTTCCTCTACCTTGGATCATGACCTATCTCTTGGTCAAGTAAGAAGCAATATGCAATTGATTTATCATCAGCAAAGGCAGAGTACAGGGGTGCAGTGAATGTTACTACTCAGGATTTTTGGTTGCAACACTTTCTTACAGAGTTGAGAGTTCATTTTCATTGTCTGACAGTTATATGGTGTGATAATCATAGTACTCTCAAGCTATGTAGAGACCCATTTTAGAGGAAGTGGACCAAGCACATCAAGGTTCATATGCACTTTATTTGAGGATAGATTCAGTATGGAGTCATTGATATGCAATTATGTCTATCTCCAGAGTACGTGGAAGACATGTTCACAAAACCTTTAACCGAACAAAAGTTTGTCTCATTGAGGGACATTCTAGGAGTGAGGGATACATTAGCTTAGAAACTAAACATTTTAGCATTATTTTATTGTTAGCATCATATTTTGAGGGGCGGTGGGGGGGTGTTGTTCCCACTGGGTTTTCCCTCTTTACCTCACTTTTGTTCAGTTTTTATGCATCTATACTTGTACATGAGTACCTAACATGGCTTCATATTTCCCAGACTCATCGTTTTTTACACCCCGATTGTGTTTCATGGGGGGTGTTGGGGTACATGCTCAATTATATACTTAGTGACATACTCATTTTTTTCATTTTTCTTATTATTTAGGAGGACTTCTATTTATAGCATGTTTATTTATAGCAGGTCTATTTTTAGTTGGTGGATTCCTATATGTAATACCATGGGTTTACAAAACCATGGGCTCATAAACCACCAATAGGAAAGTTCCTATTTTTTATCTACCACTAGGCCAATTCCTATTTTTTAGCCACCATTAGGCAAATTCCTATTTTGAGGAGATAATTCCTATTTTCTTAATTTTAGGAGATATTTATTATTCCATGGCTATAGAGTGCACTTTAGTAAGAATATTAGCCTCCTATGGAAGTGCGCATTACCCATCTAATACTTGGAGTTAACTCACTTCACTTATTTAGTGATTTTCCATAATTAGCAAATTATCACTCAGTTAGGACTTTAGTTACATTCTTGGATTCTAGTCTTACTGTAGGATATTTTTTCTATTATGGAATGCATGCTGAATTCATGTAGAGTTCTCACTAAGTTTGCACCTATATTTTTGACATTTTCTTACTATTATCAAATTTTGACTTTAGTTAATTGTGGTTATTGGGAGAAGTTACTTTTTTACTTGAGCATGCACATGGAAATCCCAAACTAGTGTGCATTACTCCTCATGTGGAGAGTCCTATATATTGTACTTGTTATCAAGAATTAATACATTGTGATTAGAGTTGGTTTCTTAGTCTCTTATGTGTGAATATTGATTCTACTTTTCTCTCTCCTCTCTCTCTTTTGCAATTATCTAGTGTAGTATTTCCTTCTCACAATTAGTTCTTGGATTGTGGTTTAATCCTATAGGGCCATCCTAAAAGTGTCTTCCTTGGAATATTGTGGCCTACAATAATCTTGATATTTCTTAAGGAAAAATTGTCTCATGGTGTCCCAATATCCAATGGTACTTTCTCCTAATCCCATAAACCATTTTAAGACGGTTCCTTTCAAAGTGGCAGGAAACAAATGAATCTTATGAGCATCATCAGTATATCCATATGTGTGACATAAAATAACAAATTCAAATAGGAATGCATCAAGGTATTTAGAGGCCATACCATATAAATTAGGAAGAACCAAAGGTGGAATTTTTTTCATTTGTATATTATTACCAAATGTTGTAGGCATGTCTAGGATAGGAAAGTCGAAAGTAACTTCTTCTTCCTCATCTCCCATTATTCCCCTTTCATCATTCATGCCTCTTTCTCTTTCTCCTCCTCCTTCTGGTATTATTTCTTATTCTCCTCCAATCCTTGGTCCACACTCTCTTTCTCCCCCCAGTCGTGGTCCTCTTTCACCTTCACCACCTCATCTTCTGCCTCCAATATGAGATTCTTCATTAGCCATCTTATTCTCCTAAAATATCTAGAATTGTTTACTCCAACCCTACGGTGTTTCCTTTAGATCTTCCAATTTTTGAACAATTTACTTTGTTTGTGTCTACTTTGAGCTCCCTACAACAATACATTTACATGTGTCCCTTTTATTTGTTAATATTTCGCTTAAATAGTTGAGTGTATTCAATATTCTTTAAATTTTAACAATTAGAAAAATAATTTCATGCATAAATATCATTGAAAGAAATACATCCACAGTATACACAAGATTTATCCTCATAAACCCTCTTGGGGGAGAAAACCCAACAAATCTTCTTCGATATAGATTCGTCAACAAGTACAATTTCTCTCTCAAGAGAGATTTCACCAAACATAACATAATCAGAAGATAGACCAGAAAACCTAACTAGAATAGGGTAGTGCACCACTAAACCAAGATAGGCCTTCAAGAGATAACCAAAACCCTTCACCAAAATACCCTTACTCTGTAGTTGTGTCTCCTCCTCAAACTTGCGCACTTTTCCTTGAGAGAGAACTTATGTTCTATGTATTCTTCAACTGAGGCGCCTAGCCTCTTATAAATACAAGTTGAGCCACCCTTTAATTAGGTCACGGCCAACTTTATAATTTACCCTTTCTAATTTACATTTGACTACTACAAAGGCACCATAGGGCGGAATTTTACAAAGGCACAATAGGGCCGAATTTTACAAAGGCAAAATAGGGCCAAATTTACTTATTCTTTAGATTTTTGACTTGGTATAATATGATATTGATACAATAAGAATATCTTTTGAAGATACTCAAACATCAACACTCCCTCTTAGAAAGGAAGGTATTTTTCTAGCATGATCGTCATGACTGCTTCTGCACTTTTGTACACTTGACGATTGACTTGTTGACTTTCCATGAATCTATATTGAAGAAGTTTTGTAACCACATCATCATCCAGAGTCTCATCATCCTTCTGGGATTTATGTCATCATGGGGCTTCAAATCGCCATCTCACATAGAATTTGGCATCTAATTCATACAGAACTAGTAACTCGTCAGCTCACACAGAATCTGACATCTAGTTCATAAAGAACTAGTAACTCGCCAACTCACACAGAATCTGGCATCTAGTTCATAAATAACTAGTAACTCATCAGCTCGGAGAGAATCTAACATCTAGTTCATAAATAACTAGTAACTCTCCAACTCAGACAAAATTTGGAATCTAATTCATAAAGAACTAGTAACTCGTTATCTCACACAAAACTTGACATCTAGTTCATAAAGAACTAGTTACTCACCATCTCACACAGAATCTGGCATCTAGTTCATAACGAACTAGTAACCTATGGTTGGCACACCAGGAAACCGGTCCACAGTGACCAAGCATCTAATCACAATTTTTAGGTAATGTAGTGTGCACACACTACCCATCTCACCCAAAGCTAGGAAACACCTCCAACCACACATGTTGGTCCTCCATCTTGAAAATTTAGGAAACTCGCCAGCCTTGAAGGCTCGACATCTATTGACCTTATGATAGGTCATGTTGACTGGTGATATAGTCAGTAACATTCCTGTGAATGAATACTCAATTCTCCTACCACGCGCTGATGTTGTTTCCCTGGAATTACATCTATAAATCATCACTCCCTCTTACTAGGGAAGTCCTTCTAGACCACACCAAGCTTGTCCCTGAAGTACACAAACTTCACTCTCGACATAGGCTTGGTTAGCATGTCTTCTATCTACTCATCTGTAGTGACATGCTAGAGCTTCACTACTCCCTTTTGCACCATATATTTGATATAATGGAACCTGATCTCGATATGCCTGGACTTTTCATGAAACATCGGGTTCTTTGTCAACTTCACACAACTTTGGTTGTCACACTAGATACAAGTTTCCTTTTTCTCCAGATCAAACAATCCAGTAAGAATATTCCAAAGCCACACTGCTTCATTGTTATTTGAACATGCTTATATGTACTTTTCCTCAGTCGTATTGAGCGCCACACTAGTTGGATTCCTTCTAAACCATGAGATCATAGTTGATTCCAAACTGAAGCAACATCCAAATGTACTCTTCTGGTCTACAACACTACTGAACCAATCTGAATCAGTAAATCCTTTCAAGCTATCTCATGATCTTAAACATATATAAGACCATAGTAAATTGTATCTTAAACATATACTGACTCAAGGTGTTCTGGTCGCAAAAAATATATCTATCCTTGTGTTCTTTAAGTACATAAACGAAACAATCATCTGTATATACATGGTGGCATCCATTGTCTATGAATATGTATCACCAATAAATTCAAATTTGTCACCATCAGTGTAGGCATGGCTTTACAATCCATCATTCTGAATCTCTTCGGAATCTCTACATCATATTTTACTTGGTTAAGGAAAATCTCACTCGGTCTCTAACATACCTCTAGACCTAATAAATAATGCATCATACCGAGGTCTTTCACCTCAAACTCTGTAGAAATATTCCTCTTACTCTCAGTGATGAGCTTCACATCTCCTGTTAAAAAAAGGTCATCCACATATAACAGTAATATCATTGGTCCACCATCCACAACCTTGTAGTAAAGGTTGGAATCTTCTTTACTCTTGGTAAAGCCCAAGTTGATCATGAAATTGTCAATTCTATCGTACCATGCCCTAGGTGATTTTTTTAATCCATATAAGGATTTCTTCAGTCTACACACATGTGTCTGACTGTCATGTGCCTCAAAACCTTGTGGTTTCTCCACATACAATTCCTCTTTTGTTACTCGATTTAGAGAAGTTTTCTTCACGTCAATCTGGTGTACCTTCCACTTCATTACTATAGCTATCACAAGTATAGCTCTAATTAAAGTGTGTCTCGCCACGGGAGAAAATGTCTCCTCATAATATATTCCTTATTTCTGGTAGAAACCACGTGCCACGAACCTTTCCTTGTACTTCTCGACGCCGCCATCTGCTAAATGCTTCATCTTGTAAATCCACTTGGAACTTACCACTGTCTTCTCTTTCGGTCTTGGAACCACATCCCAAACATCATTATTTATAATGGACTGATACTCTTCAATCATGGCATCCTTCTATTATTTCTTTTCTACAGCCTCTTCATAATTGGTAGGCTCAGCATCAATAATGTCACTTAGTAATCTCACATAACTGGAGTATGGTCATGGTATCTTGATTTATATGAAGGATACATCTGGAGCACCATACTTCTCTACATCTTAAATAATTTATCGATCCCAAGCTGGTCTTCTCTTCTTAATATTTGTCTTGCGGGATGAATCTGCAGGTCTTTTTGGTTCTTCCATATCATAATATTCTAGTACAACATCATCGCCTGCATATGTATATGCAACTCTAGGAGCTTCAGGTTCCTCATCATGGACCTCATTTGAATGATTATATCTCGATCTACTAAAATTTGTATCATCATCGAAGGTGACATCTCTTCTAGTCTCAATCCTCTGATGACCAGGGATGTAGACTCTATATGCCTTCGATGTCTCACTATATCCAACATATATACCCTTATTCCCTGAAGGATCCAAATTTGATCTCTTGTCCTTGGGTACATGCACATATACTGGACAACCAAATATCCTTAGGTGGATGACCTCTGTCTTTTCACCTGTAAACATTTCTTCTAGTGTCTTGTTCCAAGTACATGGTGGGGACTTTTGTTCTTCACATATACAATGTTGAGCGGTCCTGGCAGATTTTTTCCATGGATGCATCGGTAAGTGTTGATCATGAACCATGGAATTCATTGATTCCATCATCATTTGGTTCTTTCTTTCTTCCACACCATTCTTCTGAGGATTGTAGGGAGTAGAGAGCTCCCTCTTAATCCCAACTTACTTGCAGAATGCCTTGAATTCATCTAATGTGAATTCTCCTCTATTATCTGACCTTAAGATATTATCTTCTTTTCAGAAAGGTTTTCAACAAGTGCTTTGAATTCTTTGAACTTGTTGAATACTTCACTTTTAGCTTTCAAAAAATAAATCCAATTTTTAAGTGAGAAATCATCAATAAATGAAACATAATATACATACCTGCTAAGTGAAGTGGTTGACATTGGTCCACACATGTCTGAATGTACAATGTCCAAGGCTCCTTTGGATTTGCTATAACTGCTTGAAAATGGTTTCTTCACATACTTTCCTTGTGCGCATATCTTGCATATGCCTTCATGATTCACTTGGATTTCTGGCAAACCTGTCACCATATTTCTCACGATCGATGGTGCTTTGTAATGTATGTGAGAAAATATTATATGTCATAAATCACTCGGAGTATCTTTTTTGTGTACTAATTCTAAATTTGAATGTCCCTTCAATTTGTATAGACCTCATTCTTGAACACCAATCACCACAACATCATTAATGGACTTTCCTCTTAGCCACATGAGAACTTCACCATTATTAAAAGCAATTTTGAATCCTTTCTCATCCAAAGCTAAGATGGAAAGGAGATTATTCTTCAAACCAGGTACACACAAAACATCCTTCATCTTCATAGGTTTTCCAGAATCCAATATGTAAGAAGATTCTCCTACTCCTTTAATGGGATATTGATAGTCATCATCGAGCTTCACCTTGTGAGCTGAATCTTTTTGAACTAATTCTGAGAAAGAATCATTATAACCTGTCATGTGCTTAGAATCACCACTATCAATAAGCCATGTGTCACTTCCATGAGTAATTGTTCCTATAAAATCTAATATCAATACATATTCTTTGCTTGAGTTGTCTTCTTTGGTTCTCTCTTGATCAGGTTCATAATATTATGTGTCATGAGCATGATGTCTTTTATACTTTCCTTTTCTAACCTGATCTTTTTTGCAGGGACAATTTATTGCAATGTGTCCCATCTTCTGACAGATGTAGCATATGTAATTTGATTAATCATTTTTAAAATTTTGTGTCTTTTGTAACCCATGAGGATTCTTGTGTGAGTGAACCTCTTTCTTGCTCTTTCCTTTTATTCCATGCACTGATAGAGCTTGATTTTCTTCATTGCCTAGTTTCTCTTCTCTTGATGCCAACCTAGCTTCTTCCTTAGTGAAATCCTCCCATAGTATACTAAACTATGTTAGCTTTCTTCTTGAACAGATTCCTTGAATGAATGATTACCAAGATCTTAGTCATTACCAATTCAGATTCTTCGATTGTGTCTGCAATGGATTGTTTTTTGATTTGAGATACCCTTGTGAAGTAGGATTGAACGGTTTATGAACTTTGCATCTTCACACTCTTGAGTTGTGTCCTCAACATCATCTTCTGGTCAATATTCTTTCCTTCATATAATTAGGATAGGGCATTAAACATTTTCTTGGGAGTTGTTAATGATGATACATGAGGGATCAAATGATCCTTGATAGAATCATAAATGATTCTCTTTGCCTTAACTAGGTTCTTTTTGTAGTTTTCCTTGGGCTCATCTTCCTCTAGTTCTAGAACCTATTCTTTGACGAAATCTTGTAGGTCATTCTCTTATAGAATGAGCATCACTCTATACTTCCATGCTTGGAAGTTATCAGCATCCTCAAGCTTCTCATCAAGCTTAGTGTTGGGAGCCATATTGCCCTTGAACGGAAATACAACAAGAAAAATAAAAAATTTCAAAGAAAGTTTTTGAACTTACCAGAGAGTGTGCTATGCCAAATTGAACTACTCCAACTTCAATCTGCAGCTGCCAAGACGTCTTGATCTAGGGTTTATGAGGAAACCCTAATTTTTCAACTTGATAATTTTGGAATTATGATCCAGGGAATAAGTGTGTCCTCCTTAGGAAAACTCCTTGATGGGAAGCATCCTTCAGAAAGAGGGTGACATCATCACCTAGAGTTTTATGCAGAAACCCTAGTTTTTAGAAACTATGAAAACTGCGAGACTGGTCCAATGAAAATATGAGCTAGGGTTAGAAGAGTCTTCATATGGTCTTGGTTTCCCCAACAATTTCTTCTCGATTGTGAAAATGGCTTATTTTAGGCCCGCTTTGAAACCATGTTAAATTTTCTCTTAAGCAGTTAAGTGTATTCAATATTCTTTAACTTTTAGCAAATAGAATAATAATTGGATGCATAAAGATCATTAAAAGAAATAAATCCACAGTGTACACAAGATTTATCCTAGGAAACCCTCTTGGGGGAGAAAACCCAGAAAATATTCTTCAATATAGACTCACCAACAAGTACAATGTCTCTCTCAAGATATTTATCACCAAACAGAAGATAATCAGAAGATAGACCAGAAACCCTAACCAAGATAGGGTAGCATACCACTAGACCAAGATATGCCTCCAAGAGATAACCAGAACCCTTCATCAAAACACCCTTACTATGTAGGTGTGTCTCCTCCTCTGACTTACGCAATTTTCCTTGAGAGAGAACTTGTGTTGTGTGTGTTCTTCAAGTGAGGCACCTAGCCTCATATAAATACAAGTTGGGCCACCCTTTAATTAGGTCAGGGCCAACTTGTATACTTTATCCTTTCTAATTTGCATTTGACTTTACAAAGGAACAATAGGGTCAACTTTACAAATACAGCATAATATTATTCTTTAGGGTTTCGACTTGGTCTAATACAATATTTATACAATAATAATATCTATTGAAGCTACTCAAACTTCAACATTATTACCTACAAGCAAATTAGTCGTGGGGGGTTTTATAGATGATTTGACGGGTAGTTTGGAGAATAATTTAGTAGATGATTGTGTAGATGATGTAGTGGGTGTTTGTGTATATGATTTAGTAGGTGGTTTTGTGGATGATTTATTAGATTTTGTGTAGATAACTTAGTGGGTGGTGTTAGGACCCTACAATGTGCCTTTTTGCTCACACCTTTTGCTACCATTACACCCTTTTTCCACTCACATTTAAACTTATATTATCACCTTACCCTATCTCTCCAAAGGTATATAATGTATCTTCTCTTTACTATATGTTTAATCTATTTTTCATATAATTTTACATTACTCTCGTACTTAACCATTGATCAGAAATACATAAGTGTTGAAACAGTTCGAACTGCAGATTAGCATTGAGGCCTGTTGTTGAAACAGTTAAAGAACGCAAACCCTGTGGCTGAAACAGTCTGTGGTCTACGATGCTGAAACAACAACTCACACAGAAGAAGTTGTTACACTCTCTGTGGTCTACGATGTTGAAACAACAACTCACACAGAAGAAGCTGTTACACTCTCCATGGTCTACGATGTTGAACCAGCAACTCACAAGCTGCTACACTCTCTGTGGTCTATGATGATGAAACAACAACTCACACAAAAGCTGTTACACTCTCCGTGGCCTACGAATGTTGAAACAGCAACACAAAGTTGTTACACTGACCACAACAGCTGCACCTTGAGCCAAAATTAACCATCGTTGTTGCGTGAGACCACATTGCTGAAACAGTCAGAATGAAAATCCCGTTGTTGAAACAGCCCGCGATTTGCGATGCTGAAAGTTGTTACCACAATAACAAGAAGATAAATAAGGAAGTTGTTACTCCAGCCGCAACAACAACACCTCACTCAACACCTTTTCAACTATTGTAATATCATTTTGTTACAGGAGACTAGGATATCCTACTCCAGTATAGAGATTTGATCTAACTAAGAATAGGATTCAGATGCGCACATGTAATTTGATGGTCAAAATTGTATCAAGGGGATTCTCCTCTTTAAATAAGAGGAAATCATCATTAGAGAGTATCTTCTTTTTGGCTAAGAAAGGATTTACAGAGAAGGACGTGTTTTACTTCAGATTGTAATATGATACAGTTGACATATGAATAAAATATTGTTTTGAGCATTTCTCTCTAGTTCCTTTCGTTTCAGGGGAATCTTGTGAGAAGGGAGGGCCCACCTTTTTCACAAGATTCACCTGTTAGCTCTGTAGTGTGTTAGTGTTATTTCTGTTCATGCCTTGATTAAATTCTGTTTTGCTGAAACACTACTTTACTAAACTTTGTTTTGTTGAAACTCTGTTTTACTAGTTGTTACATTGTTTTCATATGATTCATGCTTGGGTAACTGTTAAATCATTCTAGTTAGCATTCTTATTTGATGAATTTATGAAAGTGTGATAATCAGGGACAGGTGCTGAAGATTCCTGCTTGGGTAATAGGGTCTTGTTCTCTGTTAAGAAATAGTTAGCCTTCAGTGTGTGTCAATCATTTCAGTTAGCAATGAGTCCATGAAAGTGTGATGATCGGAAATAGGTGTTGAAGATTCCTTCTTGGGGAATAGGGTCTTGTTCTATGTTACAGAATAGTTGGTCTTTCCTTTTGCAGCATCTTGTTGTTATTTTCTTAAATGTAATCCAGGATTCTTTGGATAGTTATTTCTTTAAACTTTGAACTCTGCAATAGGTAGGATGCTTTCCTGTAATTCAAAGCAGAACTTCAGTGTGTTCAAGGAAAAGTGTGATTAATGTGTTTTTACTACAACTCTAGATTGCTTTTGAGATTGAGGATATACTGTGCATGATTACCTTTGAAATAAACAGACTTCCCTGGGTTGACAATTTATGTAGCACTTGATTGTTTAATTAAATAAGCAATTATAGTGACCAACATTTTGGCGTCGTTGCCGGGGAAGGTAATTATAGATTTCAAAAGCACTTATGATTTTTCAGATACAAAGATTGCATGAGAGGACACGGAGACCCCAAAGACACTGACCCTACAAGTGGCAGGGGCAGAGGAAGTGGAGGAAGAAAGACTTATATTGGCGAGATTATATCAAAGTCTGAATCTGTTGCTCAACGGCCAAACTCTCGGAAACCAAAATCCAAACCTTCATTTCAAGCAAACTTTGAAACGGGGAAAGAGTTTTGGAGTCCTGAGACAGTCGAGAAACCAGCAGGAAACATTGAGGATAGAGCAAGCGCAGCAGGGGAGCAAACAGAAGAAAACATGGATGGGTACAATGAAGAATTGCATCATGAAGAATAGGCAGGTCCTGAAAGAGAGATAAATGATGAAAACTCTTTTTCCACATTAGGATTTCCTATTGGTGATATTTTTAGAGGGGTAGCTCCCATGAAGAACATTCCACTCTCAGCACTACCTAACTTTCATGGTTTGTCTTCAAAGGATCCTGATGAATTCCTTTTTGAGTTTGACATATTATGCAGAAGTTATGATTACATTTCCAATGCTCAAAAATTAAAGCTATTTCCAGCAACATTGAAAGGAAATGCACTAAGATGGTTCATGAGTCTTGGAGGCCATGTA